>JARQOC010000003.1:303904346-303917132 GCA_033576535.1 Allobates femoralis | reverse complement strand
ATGTCACCCCTCCAGCCGCATCTCTCCTCACCCCTCCAGCCAGACCTCTCCTCACCCCTCCAGCTGGACCTCTCCTCACCACTCCAGCCTCTGCTCTCCTCACCCCTCCAGCCTCTGCTCCCCTCACTCCTCCAGCCTCCCGCCACATCATACTCTGCTATCCACAGAGCCCCCTCTATACTCTGACACCCACAGAGCCGCCTGTATACTCTCCTACCCACACAGCCGCCTGTATACTCTGCTACCCACAGAGCCGTTTCTATATTCTGCTACCCACACAGCCGCCTCTATACTCTGCTACCCACAGAGCCTTCTCTATACTCTGCTACCCACAGAGCCGCCTGTATAATCTGCTAACCACAAACCCGCCTGTATACTCTGCTACCCACAGAGCCGCCTGTATACTTTTCTACCCAGAGAGCCGCCTGTATAATCTGCTACCCTCAGAGCAGTCTGTATACTCTGCTACCCACAGACCCGCCTGTATAGTCTGCTACCCACAGAGCCCCATGTATACTCTGCTAGCCACTCACCCGCCTGTATACACACAATTCATTTCACCGCGCTCCCGATGCAATTGCATCGGGCCTTTTTACTAGTATTTATATAATCCGCAGTTTGAGATTCGGGCGTTGTCGCCGAATCCCAGAATGCTTTGCGGTACTGCGAGCGAGCGATGGCGCACATGCGCCATCGTGAGCCGCAGATTCTGCCCGCAAACGCACTGGCCGACCCGCTCCCCCGCCGCCAGGGCCGCACCGTCCATTCCACAGTGCGAGCCCTCAGGCAGCAGACAGGGGGAGCGGCTTTAGAGAACGGCCCGCCCCAACCATCAGCGGCCGCCTTCATGAGAGACGGTGCCCGCCGCAGCTTCCCCCAGGTAACATGCCGGCGGCGGCGGTGCACTGTCATTGCAGCCTGCAAGCCCGCGGGGCTGCAGTCTGCTATAAGCCCACGCTCCTCGCCCAGCACTCTCATTGCTGCCTACCACCCTCCTCAACTAAGCTTACACGGCCGGTGGGGCTTACATCTGCTCCCACACTGCCCCCACTTACCCACACTGCCCCTGCTTAGCCCCTACTCAACCACACTGCCCCCACTTACCCACACTGCCCCTGCTTACCCCCTACTCATCCACACTGCCCCCACTTCCCCTCCTTACCCCCTACTCACCCACACTGCCCCCACTTACCCCCACTGCCCCTGCTTACCCCCTACTCATCCACACTGCCCCCACTTCCCCTCCTTACCCCCTACTCACCCACACTGCCCCCACTTACCCTGCTTACCCCCTACTCACCCACACTGCCAGCACTTATCCACACTGCCCCCACTTACCCACACTGCCCCCACTTACTCACACTGCCCCTCATTACCCCCTACTCACCCACACTGCCCCACTTACCCACACTGCCCCTGCATACCCCCTACTCAACCACACTGCCCTCACTTACTCACACTGCCCCTGATTACCCCCTACTCACCCACACTGCCCCTCATTACCCCCTACTCACCCACACTGCCCCCACTTACCCACACTGCCCCTGATTACCCCCTACTTACCCACACTGCCCCCACTTACCCACACTGCCCCTGCTTAGCCCCTACTCAACCACACTGCCCCCACTTACCCACACTGCCCCTGCTTACCCCCGCTTCCCCTCCTTACCCCCTACTCACCCACACTGCCCCCACTTACCCCCACTGCCCCTGCTTACCCCCTACTCATCCACACTGCCCCCACTTCCCCTCCTTACCCCCTACTCACCCACACTGCCCCCACTTACCCTGCTTACCCCCTACTCACCCACACTGCCAGCACTTACCCACACTGCCCCCACTTACCCACACTGCCCCCACTTACACTGCCCCTCATTACCCCCTACTCACCCACACTGCCCCCACTTACCCACACTGCCCCTGCATACCCCCTACTCAACCACACTGCCCCCACTTACTCACACTGCCCCTGATTACCCCCTACTCACCCACACTGCCCCTCATTACTCCCTACTCACCCACACTGCCCCCACTTACCCACACTGCCCCTGATTACCCCCTACTTACCCACACTGCCCCCACTTACCCACACTGCCCCTGCTTAGCCCCTACTCAACCACACTGCCCCCACTTACCCACACTGCCCCTGCTTACCCCCACTTCCCCTCCTTACCCCCTACTCACCCACACTGCCCCCACTTACCCCCACTGCCCCTGCTTACCCCCTACTCATCCACACTGCCCCCACTTCCCCTCCTTACCCCCTACTCACCCACACTGCCCCCACTTACCCTGCTTACCCCCTACTCACCCACACTGCCAACACTTACCCACACTGCCCCCACTTACCCACACTGCCCACACTTACACTGCCCCTCATTACCCCCTACTCACCCACACTGCCCCCACTTACCCACACTGCCCCTGCATACCCCCTACTCAACCACACTGCCCCCATTTACTCACACTGCCCCTGATTACCCCCTACTCACCCACACTGCCCCTCATTACTCCCTACTCACCCACACTGCCCCCACTTACCCACACTGCCCCTGATTACCCCCTACTTACCCACACTGCCCCCACTTACCCACACTGCCCCTGCTTACCCCCTACTCACCCACACTGCCCCCACTTACCCCCACTTCCCCTCCTTACCCCCTACTCACCCACACTGCCCCCACTTACCCCCACTGCCCCTGCTTACCCCCTACTCATCCACACTGCCCCCACTTTCCCTCCTTACCCCCTACTCACCCACACTGCCCCCACTTACCCTGCTTAGCCCCTACTCACCCACACTGCCAGCACTTACCCACACTGACCCCACTTACCCCCTACTCACCCACACTGCCCACACGTACCCCCACTGCCCCTGCTTACCCCCTACTCACCCACACTGCCCCCACTTACCCACAAAGCCCCTGCTTTCCCCCTACTCACCTAACTGCCCCTGCTTACCCCCTACTCGCCCACACATACACCCACTGCCCCTGCTTACCCCCTACTCACCCACACTGCCCCCACTTACCCACACTGCCCCTGCTTACCCCCTACTCACCCACACTACCCCTGCATAGCCCCCACACTCACCCACACTGTCCCTGCTCACTCCTCTTACCCCTCCTATGCCCTCACTCACTCCCTACACTGCACTGTCATTGCAGCCTGCAAGCCCGGCGGGGCTGCAGTCTGCTATAACCCCACACTCCTTGCCCCACACTCTCATTGCTGCCTACCCCCCTTCCTCAACTAAGCTTACACGGCCGGCGGGGCTTACATCTGCTCCCACACTGCCCCCACTTACCCACACTGCCCCTGCTTAGCCCCTACTCAACCACACTGCCCCCACTTACTCACACTGCCCCTCATTACCCCCTACTCACCCACACTGCCCCCACTTACCCACACTGCTCCTGCATACCCCCTACTCAACCACACTGCCCCCACTTACTCACACTGCCCCTCATTACCCCCTACTCACCCACACTGCCCCCACTTGCCCACACTGCCCCTGATTGCCCCCTACTCACCCACACTGCCCCTCATTACCCCCTACTCACCCACACTGCCCCCACTTACCCACACTGCCCCTGCTTACCCCCTACTCACCCACACTACCCCTGCATAGCCCCCACACTCACCCACACTGTCCCTGCTCACTCCTCTTACCCCCCTATGCCCTCACTCACTCCCTACACTGCCCCTGCTTACCCCCTACTCACCCACACTGCCCCCACTCACCCACCCTGCCCCTGTATAGCCCACCCCACTCACCCACACTGCTCCTGCTTACCCCCCTACTCACCCACACTGCCCCTGCATAGCAAACCCATTCACCCACACTGCCCCTGCTTACCTCCCACTCACCCACACTGCCCCTGCTTACCCCCTACTCACCCACACTGCCCCTGCTTACCTCCCACTCACCCACACTGCCCCTGCTTACCTCCCACTCACCCACACTGCCCCTGCTTACCTCCCACTCACCAACACTGCCCCTGCTTACCCCCCTACTCACCCACACTGCCCCTGCTAACCCCCCCACTCACCCACACTGCCCCTGCTTACCTCCCACTCACCCACACTGCCCCTGCTTACCTCCCACTCACCCACACTGCCCCTGCTTACCTCCCACTCAACCACATTGCCCCTGCTTACCCCCCTACTCACCCACACTGCCCCCACTCACCCACACTGCCCCTGCATAGCCCACCCAACTCACCCACAATCCCCTGTTTACCCCCCTACTCACCTACACTGCCCCCACTCACCCACACTGCCCCTGCTTACCCCCCCACTCACCCGCACTGCCCCTGATCACCCCTCTTATCCCCCCACATGCCCTCACTCCCCACACTACCCCTGCTCATGCCCCCACTCTCTACCTGCTTACCCCTCTTACCTCCCCCACATGCCCCCACTCTCCCAGACTGCTCCTGCTTACCCCCCCCACTCACCCACACACCCTGCTTACCCCTCTCACCCCCCCAATTGCCCTTACTCACCCACACTGCCCCTGCGCAACCCCCCACTCACCCACACTGCCCCTGCTCATGCCCCCACTCACCCCACACTGTCCCTGCTCAGCCCCCACTCACCCCACACTATCGCTCTTTACTCCTTTCACCTCCCCACTCACCCCACACTGCCCCTGCTCACCCCTCTTAACCCCCCACATGCCCTCACTCTCCACACTGCCCCTGCTGAGGCCCCACAGGGTAAAGTGACAGCTGCTGCCTCCAATGCCAAACAGCCCGCCCCCATTTTCATTTCACCCCACTCCCGATGCCATAGCATCGGCCCTTTATATAATCGTGAGTTTGGGATTCGGTCACTGTAGCCCAATCCCAAAATTCTTTGCGGCACTGCACCGCAGCCACACTAGCTGACACAGCCGCCATCCTGCCAACCGTCGGCCCCGCCGCGACCGATGACGCAATAGCCACATCACCAGCACCATCCGCCACCTCAACGCTGCCCGGATGCCGGCGGTGCCTTCCGCCCCTCACCACTCTCTCACCGCTGGGGCCTCGCTGTCCCCATGCTGGTGCAGTAGAGGTGTAGGGGCTGTGGGCGGGTGTCGGGAGCCAGTGACGTCGTCCTGTGGGCGGTGGCGGACAATGGGAGTAAGCAGGGCGTGTCAGCCTGACACGCCCCGCTCACTCCCATTGCCCGCCGCCCCTGCAAGCGGATTGCCCGCTCTGTTGTAAACACAGGACGTCCATCCCATTGCCCAGGCGTCCTGGACCAATTGGATGGCCGTCCTGTGTTTACTACAGAGCACCCAATCCGCTCCTTCCCCTCAGGTCACATGTGTGACCTGAGGGGAGGGACTGATCCCTCTCTCGAGCCCCCACCCCGCCGCAGAGGACAATGGCATGTCACTGGGGCTGCGATCAGCCCCAGCACGCAGCCACGTCCTGCCCCCGAGCCGTAATGTAGCCCCTCCAGCCGCCCTCTCCTGACCCCTCCACCCGGACCTCTCTTCACCCCTCCAGCCTCTGCTCTCCTCACCCCTCCAGCCTCCCGCCAAATCATACTTTGCTATCCACAGAGTCCCCTCTATACTCTGCTACCCACAGAGCCGCCTGTATACTCTGCTACCCACAGAGCCACCTGTATACTCTGCTACCCACAGAGCCACCTGTATACTCTGCTACCCACAGAGCCACCTGTATACTCTGCTACCCACACAGCCGCCTCTATACTCTGCTACCCACAGAGCCCCCTCTATACTCTGCTACCCACAGAGCCGCCTCTATACTCTGCTACCCACAGAGCCGCCTGTATACTTTGCTACCCACAGAGCCGTCTGTATACTCTGCTACCCACTGACCCGCCTGTATACACACAATTAATTTCACTGCACTCCCGATGCAATTGCATCGGGCCTTTTTACTAGTACTAAGATACGGGAGAGCTGATTTATTATTGATAGGTGGTTGATGAATGCTATGTGCTATATGACAATTCGTGAAAAACCTGTGACTTGCAAATTTACTGATGCTTCATACCAACTGAACTTATAGAACACTGTTGATGTACGATTTACTTTGTTTATTTATGTTTGGAAACATTTGAAAAATTTTAATAAAAAAGATTGTTTAAAAAAAAAAAGTATCCAAATGTCCCTGTCCTCCTGATGAACCCAATTTGGGTGGGGAACATATAGGGGGGTAGTGTTAATTATTCTTTTCTTCTGGTTTTCTATGGGGCATAGTTATTATAATTATTGATATTTATTTGAACCATGTGGTATCTGTATCCTTGTATCCACTAACTATAAAATCTCTTTGTCCTGCTTTGCACTTTCACTTCTTTGTGTCCGTTAAGACCACAATAGGGGACGACTTTAGTGAACACCTGGACAAACTACATTAGGAAACCAGTGTTGTAAACTGAATAGTATGAGCTTGCATCAGTCACACATTGTGTATATACATTTTTTTGTTCGTGCTTGTATTGTAGTGGCCCTTGTTTGAGGGAGCCATAGGGATGCCTAGAGCCATAGCAGGGTCAATCAATGAATACCGAGGGCACCATATTGCGCTTTTCCATAGGGTGTCTAGCTCTACTGGTAGAAAGGAAGGACATTAGGGTTCACAGTAGGGTCATCCTAGACCAGGATATATCATATCAATTTTTTATTTTTTTTTGCTTTTGTCGTTACTAACCACCCCACCATCCTGTTCTTTTGGCCCTCCTGGCTGCACAACTGGGCAATTCCTATGCCATATTTGTGTATATGTGTGCCATTACTGGACTAATATCATTGAACTACTCTACTACCCTGCTACTATTTTTATTTATCTACTTACCTTGCTTTGTTTCATACCTATGTTTTATGGCAGTTAGGGATGAGCGAGTCTACTCGCTACTATTCGGCTACTCGCTGAATAGTAGCGGTATTCGGGTAATCACTACTCGCCGAGTAAATTAGGATTACTCAGGAGTAGCAAGTACCGAGTACTTTTGCAGTGTATCAATAGATACTCTGCAAAAGTCCTGTAAAAGAGAAGAAAAGTGGTTACAAAATAAAAAAAATCGGAGTATAGCGATTCCGAGTACTACTGCAAAAGTCCCGTAAAAGAGAAGAAAAGTGGTTACAAAATAAAAAAAATCGGATACTCACCTTAACCGACAGCTGCATCGGGACCGGCCGATAGACATCTATGCATGGAAAAGGACCTTTCACTCTCCCAGCCAATCGGATGTCGCCACATCACAATCACGTGATCGCTAGCGGCCACCTGATTGGCCAGATGGCACGGTCCTCTCAGGTACACCGAGGACCTTGCCATCTGGCCAATCAGGTGGCCGCTAGTGATCACGTGATTGTGACGTGGCGGCATCTGATTGGCCAGATCTCTCCCAGCCATCTGATTGGCTGGGAGAATGAAAGGTCTTTTTCCATGCATAGATGCCCATCGGCCGGTCCCGCTGCAGCCGTCGGTTAAGGTGAGTATCCGATTTTTTAATTTTGTAACCACTTTTCTTCTCTTTTACGGGACTTTTGCAGTAGTACTCGGAATCGCTATACTCGCAACGAGTACCGAGTACCGGGACCTACTCATTGCGGGTATAGCGATTACGAATACTACGGTACTCGCTCATCCCTAATGGCAGTTCTATTTGTGTCATTTCATTTTTGTTGATTGGTGGTTATGAACCATTTTTAATGGTTCCCCTGTAGTTCAGCCACCTGTTTTTATCCCTTCAGTCTCACTCTCATATCTTTCATGATATATTTTATCCTTTATTCTCTAAATCTGATATTGTATCAGTACAAGATCACATGACCAGCTTGAGCCAGTACCATACCTGACTGCTGTGGAGATGATCTGGTTGTCTGTCCTTCTATAGTCTACTGAATAACCTAGTACATTATAAATATGAAGTCGAGGAAACTGAACTGTCATCTACATTATAACTGTGTGACAGGCGCCGTGCAGTCATCATCATTATCTTAGATATAAGCTATTATTGACTGAGATGGTGACCCTTTTCAGAGAACATAAAGCCATGCAATTCCTTGGGGGTCATCATGTGGACTAAAAGAACAGGAGAAACACATTTGTCAATATTACACTGGAATATATTTTTTTCATAGAGTTCTCTGCATGACTCGTGTTATAATGATATCGAACACATCTCATGCAGTTTTACAAATTTTTCTGCACATTGTAATAACAAGTTCCAGCTACTACATATTTTTTTAAATCAGTAGATTTTAAAACGTGGTGTATTGCTGCTTCTGGGTTGTCACTGAAATGTCAGCCCCAGTCGAGTTAACTGACAGGGATGTGTCTAATTCTCACAAGTTAGTTTGCACAAGGTTTCATTTTGTGCTTGCAATTTCCTGGCTTCTCATTAATTGACTACAGGAATGGAATTTCTTTCCTGGTATAAGCGGGCATATTTTGTGGGGCATTCCTAGGGTTGCGTGAGGACAGCTACTTCATGACCGTGGAGTTGTACAGATTTTCCGTTATCCTCTTTTTTGCCATCTAGTGAGATTGGCCACTAGAACAATCGAAATAGGGTTAAGCTGTCCTGTGCGTGAGTATACTAATGAGGTCTAGATTTAATGCCAAGCCAAACATTTCTGGCGATATGTGCACATGACTGCAACAAGAATCTTTGCAGTTTACATCAACGATAAGCCTGCAAATTAACGATTCTCGTTATGACCTGACAAAAGGAGCAAATATCAGTTGCACAACTTGAAGTCTGCTTATTTAGACATTTTTTGAATTTATGTTGACATTTTGCCATGTTATGTAAGTAAACTATACTCCTCAACAGTGAAATTAAAATACCAAAAAGAACAAGTCTTAAAGCACCACTCCAGTGTTTTTTTTTTTAATTCACCGCTGGAGTGGTGCTTTAAATAATAATAATAATAATAATAATAATAATAATAATAATACATTTTATTTCTATAGTGCCAACATATTCCGCAGCACTTTACGAATAGGCGGGAGCAAAGTACAGACAATAAAGGCAATACAGAGTAATGCATAGTTCAACAGTTACAGGAGGAGTGATGGAGCTGCTCGCAAGCTTACAATCTATAAGGGAATAGGGGTGCACAATAGGTAGACCGTGCTTGTTATGTACAGGTCAATCATCATTACAATAAATAGTGGTTTTCATATAAAGCTGCATGATCGGGTTAACAGCCAGTATCTTTCTGAGTGCAATTACCATGCACTATTGGGTGTATGGAGGACGTGGAGACAGATCAATAGGGGAGAGCAGATTATGATTAACATTTAGAAGGTGGGAAAGTGGGGAGTTATGTTAGTGTCTTTAGTTTATAGGCCTCAAGAGAACTACACTTAAAAACATGGGGACTGGATATTAGTCTGATTGCTTGGGGTAGTGCATTCCAAAACACTGACACAGAACAAGAGAAGTCTTGGAGATGAGAGTGGGAGGTACATATTATGAAAGATGTTAGTTTTAGATCAATTGCAGAATGGAGGGCACGGGTGGGGTGATAGACAGAGATGATGGAGATGTAAGGCGATGCTGAACTGTGTAGAATTTTGTGGGTGAGAAAGATAAGTTTTTATTGTATCCTGTAGCGGATGGGCAGCCAGTGCAAGGACTGGCAAAAGGTAGAGGCATTGGTGAAGCAGCTGGACAGAAATACGAGTCCCCTGCCCCCTGCCTTATATAGGGTGTTCAGAAAGTAACTATGCAGTGCAGTGTGGTGTTGTTATAAGTACTAATGCACAGTATATTTGTTTGCCGGTCTGGTTAGATTGCAGAACAGTTGTGAGGACTGTGGAAAACAGTGTGTGGCGCTGTAGGAGCGACCTTGTTAAGTGGGACCCAACTGGAGTGGACAGGAAGTGGACACATCACCTACTGGCAAGTGTTACCCACTGCATAGTTACTTTATGAACACCCTGTACTTACAGCCTAAAGTCCATCGGTCCCTGGCATTTTGTGTATTGCCGGCAGCACCAGTGTTTAACGGACCCATGATAGATGTCACAAATCAAAAGAAGTCTATGAGTGCATTTTTTTGGTTCTCATAAACTTACATTGAGAGCAAGTGTTGTCATTTCTGACTTCCAGACAGTCAGAACTTAGTCACAAGAGACAAGCGATGCTAAAAAAAAGGGACTTGGGTTTGAAGCACCACTCCAGCACTGGAAAAATAAAAATAGTAATAAACTGGAGTGGTGCTTTAAAGTGTAGTTTCTGGTGTCACTAAGGGTACCGTTACACGTCGCAATATCGCAATGCAGTCAATATCGTTGGTGCATTGTGTCATGTAACAGGGCAATGCGACTGCAATAAATCACAGGTACGATATTGCAAGAAGATTGTGCAAGCCTTTCAACTGTACAATGTTGCATATGCGATCTGGCATGATCGTGCTGTGTGACGGCGCAACGAGGATGTGGAACGCAACTTCCCCTATTCACTACAATGTAAATGCTCGGACGCTGGATTGCTCATACCCAGCGCACAAAAGTTGCGTACAACATCCTAGTTGCGTTGCCTGACGATATCTCCCTGTGTGACATCTCCTATGCGATCTTGGACAAGTGCCAAAAATGTGCGCGCTCACGTCAAATTGTATGCAATATCGGAACGATATTGCGACATGTAACGGTACCCTTAGAGCTGCAAATGATCACATTTTCAAGCATCTAGCTCCAATCTGTGGCATGTGGGATAAGCATTAAAATCATATTGAAAACAAATTATTTTTAGCCTCATGAGAGCTTAAAAATCGGATCAAGTTTTATGCGATGAATATATGATGCCTCCTTTCCATCAATATGACAGTTATTGCCGCTTGTTTCATATTGAGAGCAACAGAATCCTTGAACTGAAAGAACTTGTTTTATCACTTCAGCATAATGAAAAGCATGTAGGCTAGAGATGATCCAATCAGGCAAAATTTTAATTTGAGTGTCAGCTCAGATATTCTTGGAAAATTTATTTTGTACAGAAGTATTGAATTTAATGTCCCTTATGTTTTGGAATATCTCTAGATATAGAACATAATAAACTTAAGAAATGGAAAATGTAAAAAAAAAAGCCCCCTTATACTCAACTTACCGCTCAGCTTTCTACGTTACAGCTTTGTGGAAAATATTTTTTACTAAATTGGTGAATGAGGGTTAATGTGGGAGGAGTCTTTATTCCAATAAACTATTTTTTGTGTTTTTAACTTTACACACTTTAGTCATAGAAGTGTTTGATAGACCCCTCTGAATGACTAAACCCTTGGCTTGATGCCTTCTTACAATTTACAACTGACATCAACCCTATAAACTTATTACCCCAATTGCCACCACACCAGGGCAGTCAGGAAGAGCCGTCTTCTAATGTGATGTGCCAAATGCGCTGCCATATATAGGCAGGAAGAGCTAACTAACATTGGGCCTTCCCAGCCTGGTAATTCCAGCCCACAAACTGTCTGCTTTACCTTGACTGGTATTCAAAATAGGGAAAATACCATGCTTTTTTTAAATAATTATTTGACTTTTACTTTAGCAGCAGCAGCAACATGAGAGTCAGAGATGCCTCCAGGCATCTTCCACATGCTGTTTCCATCCATTTCAGTGATTTTCCTGTCCCCAGCCCTGCTATGGGGTTGTACTGGAAAAATGCTCAAGTTCACCATAGACTTCATTTATACTTGTTACTCAAATTGAGTGTCCGTTGGAACCGCTCAATTAGAGTAACAAGCATTGTAGCACCTTAGTGCTTGCTAATCACTATTCACAAGTGTGTGTCCCAGTTTGGGGGGAGAAAAATGATAAACTGAAGTTCAAACAAGAAGTGCATAGAGGTGAACCTTTGCATGGATTAATCATCAATAAGAAGAATGATGCATTATCATCTATTCTGTTTTGCAAGTAAAATTAGATGTCATATACCAAGATTAGAGCATAAAACAGTGTTGAGACAAACCATCAAAAGCTGTTTGCGCAACACTGGCCTTTGAGCCAGAGATCCAGTTACAGGTGTTCCATTGACCTCACTCCACCACTTTCAAAGGCTATCATGTTGCAAACCAAGATGCAATGCAAGCTGGAATATGCCCTCTTCAGTGATAAGTAATGCTTTTTTCTTGGATGCAGTGGTAGCCATAGATTAGTCTAAAGACCACAAGGGCAACAGTACAAGGGAACAATAACCAGATTTTGGTGTTAGTTGTTATAATGTACATCAGCTGAACCCAGGGGTGAACTGGCCCAGGTGACAGGCAGGCATTTGCCCCCCAGGCCGGTGGTATTGCCCTAGTTTAGGGACGCCCCCTGCATTGATAGGCCACAATGACAGCGGGACCCGTGAAGCAGGCAGCGGGCCACACGGCGGGCAGCGTTGCGGAGGCTGGCGAGTGGCAGCACCACAACCTTCCCCCCCTCCGCTTTTCACCCGGCTTGATCTGATAGCACATTCCCCCCTCACGCTCTTCCCCCGGCTTGCTCCAATGCTCCAATAGCAGCCCCCTGGTCCTCACTTGTGCTCAGACTGGAGGAAGTAGACTGCCACCCAGGGCAAGATCTACCAGCCAACCCCTTGCTGAACCCATCTAGTCTTCATTCCAGGAACACTAATAACTTGACCAGTGTCCCAGGAGATGTTTTCTCTCATTGAACATATATGGGATGTCATTAGCAGAAAATTACAAAATAAACATCTGATGTTGATAATTTACAAGTCCAAGTGCAATCACAGTGTAAGGAACCCGTTACACGGTGCCACCTCGCCGGAGATGTCGTCGGCGACTGGTGGGAGTGCGCACGC
>JARQOC010000003.1:303857256-303904246 GCA_033576535.1 Allobates femoralis | reverse complement strand
CAGTATGTTTCCCCTTACTACAGATTTTCCTGTTTCCCAGTAGAATCTGGGATCATATGAGTGTTCTGTATTATTCAGTGTGTATTCCACCCACCATTCTTTCAATCTTTTTCCAAATTCTTAATCTCTGAGGAAATATGAATGGAAGTGCCACAGGAAGTCCGTACCCTTTGGGTGTCTGTCTGCCAGGTGCAATGGTCATTGGGCTATGGTCTGAGATGACCATGTCTGTGATATCTGAGTGCTCTATCCTCTGCATTAACTTGTCCGTGGTCAGTATTAGATCTATCCTGGACCATGAGCTATGTGCATGAGAGAAATTCATACAATCCCTTTCCAAGGGGTGTAGCATCCTCCATACATCCCTCAGGCCCAAAGTGCTCACCATATTCCCCAAAGGTCCTCCATCTCTAACCAAGAGTGAACATCTATCAGTCCCCTCTTGTGTCCCCATGCGCCATCTATCTTCATCTGTATTTATCACTTCATTGAAGTCGCCCCTTCAAGATGTTGGGATCAGCATTAAGTATGATTCTAGTCTGTAGATTTGCAAAGAATGCCTTCCGAGAAGCATTTGGCGCATAGATGTTATAGATGCTGAGCTGGTTCCCTTGTTTTGTATGACCACATGCGCTACCCGCCCGTCTCTGTCTACCTCTTTCGATATTAGTCTATATGCAAGATTTTTGTTGAACAGGATTAACACTCCCGCCTTTTTGTTATGTGCTCCCGACCCATATACCTCCCCCAACCATATTTATTTTCATTCGGAAGAACTCATCATGAGTCAGATGCATTTCTTGTAATAATGCTTGTCCGCCTTCATTCTTTTAAGATGGAGGACTACCATGGAGCATTTGTTAGGCGATCGTAACCCCTTCACGTTCCAGCTGATGATTATTTATCCCCAAATATATTGGTGTGTAACATCTTGCTCTATTTTGTGGTGCATGCTGTGACAAAGTGAATTTGGTGAACTGTTGAGTACAAATCTGTTCTTAACCTAAAAAAAACAAAGTTTAAAACAATTACTAATGAGCAGTTTTAGCAACTTTCTGCTTTCCTGCAACCTCTTTCTGATCTCTTTCGAATAAGAGAAGAGAGAAAAATAAACTCTTTTGTTGGCTTCTTTTTTTTCCCGACATAAGTTCCACCTCTACAAGCATCCCCACAAGCGCCTATGTGCCTAAAATTAAGCATTAAACATCATATATCATTCCAGCCTCTATATCCTATACTCATGGCACATAGCCTTTCGTCCATTATATCAAGAGTGCCTCAAGTAGATACGTATTGCTTCTAACCCAGGATACCTCCTGCATGTAAAAAGTAAGTACCCTCCTTTCTTCCGTACTCCATCTTTTCCCTTCAATAATAAAGTGTATGCTTAGAGTATATACAGTATGTGGAACCATCACTCGGAAACACTTAGTTCATCTTTGCCAAGTGATTTCCTATCAACCTTTCCAACAGTTTAGTGCCTAGCTCATAAAAAAAGGAAAAAAAAGAAAACGGGGTATGTCCCACATGAACATTTATACGTGACTTCAGACTTTCATATATCCACTTTTCCCTTTCGCTGATCATGGTAAAGGTGCACGTTGATCTTTCTGCGTTGATTTGGTGCCTCCCTCTGCGATTTTATGCTCCACTCTCAATTGCGTGTTCTCTTCCTTCTCTCCCTCCACCTCTGGCGTTCTTTATCTCCTAACGTTATGGTCTCTTGATTCCGGGACATCTGAAAGCAGTTTGTATGAGAGGGTGTTGATGGCTGTGTCTCTCCCTGCACTAGACGCATGGCCTTCTTCGGATCCTTAAATGTTTGCATTACGCCGTTCTGTGCTCGAAGCGCAATGTAGCTGGGTACATTAAGTGAAAGCATATATTTTTCCTGTAGAGTATTGTACATACTTTGCTAAACTCTTTCCGCTTACGCGATACTTCTTACCAAGAAATCAGCATATATCACGATCTTGTGGCCTCTAATCAGGAGCGGTTGTTTTCTGCTCTTAAAACTCCTAAGGATTTCCTCCTTATCTTTATATTCCAGGAATTTAACTAACACTTGTCTAGATCGTGATCGTGTAGGCTGGTCCTGTTGGCTCCCCTGAGTCCTTTCTGTGGGCACGTTTCCTGGAGGACCTACTCAATGTGCCCTCTCCACCCTACATTTGTGAGCCATTCCTAGCGCTTTGGGGAGTTCATATTCATAAATCTCGTCCAGCTGCTTAGCCAAGATGGATTCTGGGAGTCCCACAAGTCTCAAATTGTTCCACCTTGAGCGATTTTCCAGGTCCTCTAATTCTAATTTAATATCTGTGTTTCTAGGCGGATTATTTTATCCTCCTCTTCAGAAAGTCTGTGTTTAACCTGTAGTCTGGTCTCATGTTACTCTGTTATCACCTTTATTTCTGAGAGAGACGACTGTATGACCTCTTTAAGGGTGGCTTTGATCTCCTCTGTAAGGTATGGGACAACTTCTTTGGCCAGTAATTTGTAATTTATGATTACATCAGACCTCTCCTTGCCATCTGGTGTGCCTTCTGTGCTTTTAAATGAGCCCTGTCTGTGCTCTCCCTCCCCGCTGCCAGACAATGCTGCCGCTGTGTTTATTGTCGGCATTTGTGAGCCTGGTCCCGGCTTCCCCACAGCCAGCACCATTTTATTTACATCCTCCTTCTGGCTGCGCTCCTGCTCTGAGTCTCCTCCCTCTCTCCCTGCGCTACAGAGCACGTAGAGATCCATGCCAATTTCTTCCAGTGTGTGGGTGTCTTAACTGCGGGATCACCTGATCGTTTGCGGCCGTATCTAGCGGGTTTACGGCTGGGGCGGGAGGAGCAGCTTCACTGTACTGCACTTAAGTCGGCGCCGGAAGCCTCGATACTTTTAATGGATGAGTGACATTAAGATTGCTGTGGTATCGATGCAATCGTTCATACGGATGTGTGAACTATTTTGCTTATTTTAGTGTACATAGAAAACAGCATTTTTAGTGGTAAAAGTTGTTTACATTTTCTTTCACTGCCCCCCTTCCCCCCGTTTTGAAAATATCATCTTATAATTAGCACCACATAGTAATTTTGGCCAAAATCTTGTAGTAATATCCCCCATCCTGGTCTGTATCTTGTAGCAATGTGCCCCATTCTGAACCACATCTTATAGTAATGTTCCCATCCTGGTCCCTAACTTATAGTAGTGTGCCCCATCCTTGTCCCTATCTGGTCCCATTCTCGCAGTAACATCTCCATCTGGGTCCCCTTCTTGTAGTAATGCCCCATCCTGATCCCATTCTTGTAGTAATGTGCCCAATCCTGGTCCCCTTCTTGCAGTAATGTCCCATCCTGGTCCCCTTCTTGTAGGAAAGCCCCATCCTGAAATCCGTCTTGTAGTAATGTGTCCCATCCTGGTCCTATTCTTGCAGTAATGCCCCATCTTGTCCTATCTTGTGTAATGCCCATCTGGTATCATCTTGTATTAATTTCTTATCCTAGACCTCATCTTGTAGTAATGCCACATCCTGGTCCTCATCTTGTAGTTATGCCCCATCCTGGTTCTCTTTTTGTAGTAATTCCCCATCCTCAAATGAAGCGTCATTAGGGGGCAGAGGCTGTAGTCATTACCACAGCATCTACCTGCGATACAAAACAAAGTCAGAGTGGTGTTCAGAGATCAGCTCTGCCCACGCAAGTGATGTCACATGCGGGGGTGGCACTAAGCTCTTAACACTGCAAGGTATTTGGATGACACCTTCTCTGCTCTGTTTCCTAATCATCATTACTGATCTGAGCGGCAACATGGAGTGACTATATGCGTTTTTCCTGTATTTTTTACCTGTTTTTTTACCATGGTTTTATGAAATGTATGCTAATCTATACCTTGTGTTTGGACTTTCAGTAAAACCTATGTGTTTTAGGGAAAAAGCTGTACACACACACAATGTTAGCAGAAAGTGTCAACACCACCAGGTTTTGCTGCGTTTTGAATAGAATGAGCACGTCAATTCTTTCTGCGTTTTTGCTGCAGTCAATGCCAAAAATGCAGCTACCAAAACAGCAAAAACGCAATAAAAACGTGCAAAAACTGCAGCCAAATATTCAGCAAATTTCATGCCAAGGAATCAAGAGATCCTAGAAACCTGTACAAGTTTTGCTGCATTTTTGGCCAAGAAAAAACACCTTGTACACGCACATACCCTTATTGTGCACAACACACAATGACAGTGCACAGGCACAGAGCAGTTAACACACCAGCCCCTCAAATGAGCATCACCGATGACGGTTTGTTTCAGGAAGGGGCCAGGGGCTGTGGAAGTGACCAAAGTATCTGCCCCCTAATGTTGCCTAATTTGAGAATCCCAGCATACACTGGGATCAAAAAGAAAGTGTGATGGAAAGGAAGCAGGAAAAAAATAATTATCAGTTAGATAGTGTAGATAGGGAATTTTTAATGTAGCCATATTAGAAATTAAGTTTCGGTTACCACATTATATAGATGGGTATTTAGTTGAAAATTTGATTAGCCTTCGGACCCCCCCTTTAAAAACTCCTTAAAAAATACATTAAAATTGTAAAAATTACATACTAGCTTATGAAAAAAATGTAACTGTTTTTCAGTGACTAATAAAGTTTAAACATTCGTATTTATTAAATGCTTCATACATTGCAACATTACAAACTATGTATAAAGTATGTGCTCATTTCATACTAGATCAGAGAGCAATTTGCACATTTGTCAAAAAAAAGTAAATTTCTATTTCAGCTCATGAAGCAAGTTGATAAACCTGAAGACTATGAGGTATTTTTAATTTACTTAAATGGGTGTGAAAGGTGATAGTCAAAGATATGATCTAAATTGTGAATTGCACTGGGTTATGTAACAAAGAAAATGAGGAATGCATGTAGAAAGTAGATTGGGCCCCTTTTTAATAATGTGAAAAGTCTTTGCATGGCAATTGTAGAAAATTAAATTGGAAACGTGAGTAAAAAAACATTTATGGGTGTTCCAATGTGAACTCACTATCAACTTTGCAAACCACTAAACTAAAAAGTATGAAGTGCTTGCATTTAATATAAAACGCTACAGAAGTATTTAACAAATATGAGACCATGTTGGTTCAGATGCTCATCAGTCTATGTTTCTTCATTTAGCGCCCACTTTGAAGAGAACCATCCATCAAGCTTCTCACTGAAGCTGAACTGGACACATAATATATTAGTGGCTAGAAAGCAGAATAACATATTCTTTTTAATAAACTTCATAATTTCTGTGGCCAAGATACTGACAATCAAAGTATTTGGCACCTAATGATTTCCAAGTGGGTGTTGTCAGAGGTTTCACTAGGGGAGTGCATCTTCTTCTCCCTGTGTGATGCTGACCAATCATAAAGAGGGACCAACACTCAAATGAAAGAATACACCCCCACCAAGCTTAGGGCAGGTTTCTCAGTGTGTGAGATCTAATGATACAGCTCTGCTCTCCTGGTCTAACTTACTGCATAACTTAATGTGGGGGGTGAGGCAATGCAACTGAGTTTAGTAGTCACATTACAAACCCTTCTATCAACTTTCCTACTCTCCTAGCACTGTCAGTTCTGTTTTACTGTCCAACCCCAACTCTGCCTTTCCGGAGATGTGTTAGTAATCAGGCTTATGTCTGTTGTTTTCAACCTGCAATCAGTGAGAGCAGAGCAGGATGTCACGTTATGTCACAGAGGAGTAGTCCAGAACAGGCACACTGCTGTGTGAGACATGATGACAGCTCTGATCTCATTGCAGAGCAATTGCAAGTTGCTTGACAGCAGACATAAATATGACTACTGACACTCAGTAATTACAAGACTTAAGAAATGGGTACTCTTCTGTGACAATTAGAATATAGAAATATTTCAGCTAAGAAAAATAGAGATACTTAGCTTTATGAATATGGTCGTATCGATAAACCGCCCAGTCGCCATGTCGAGCGTATATCTAAGACTGGGTCTCTAACTTTCATTTTCAGCCTGTCTGGGTTAAAAATCTCATCTTTTATGGGCAAACTAAAAAAAACAGATAACAGAGAGCAATAACATAATGGGCCACAAGGGCGGTGAAGGGTGCCCACATAGGGTGTAAATCCATATTACAATTTAGAAAAAACTGCTGCACTCAATCCTGGCAGTGTGCCCAGGTGTAATGTCAAACATAGTAATTACAATACTAAAGAAAGAGGCACTCTGCTGTGACAATTAGAATATAGAAATATTTCAACTAAGAAAAATAGAGATACTTAGCTTTATGAATATGGCTATATCGATAAACTGCCCAGTTGCCACATCGAGGCATATCTCCTAGACCGGATTCCTGTCATATTCAGTCTCTATCACCAGAGTGCAGCTTTCTTTAGTGTTGTAATTACTGTGTTTGGTGTTGCACCTGTGCACACTGACAGGATTGAGTGCCGTAGTTTCTTCTAAATTGTAACATGACTAAGGCTTCCTACCTGAAACGCGTAGGTCTGGGTCCTGTGTTCTGCTTTGGGACTCACTATTGCTGCACTGCACTTTAAATCAAGAAGAAGAAAACTGTGTGTTTTAAACAATTCCTGTTTACTGCAACTATATATATCAGCATTGTCGCACGAGGCCAATGGTATTTTTCCATGCGCCAGGAACTGGATGCATCAATGCTGGAGGAGGACCGCAGTGGGGTGAGCTAAAAAAAAAAGCAAATTTTTTTTCTCCATTAATTGAATGGGTTGTCCACTAGTCGGAAAAGCCT
The DNA here is from genome assembly GCA_033576535.1 of Allobates femoralis. Taxonomy (NCBI): domain Eukaryota; kingdom Metazoa; phylum Chordata; class Amphibia; order Anura; family Aromobatidae; genus Allobates; species Allobates femoralis. The sequence goes on along the minus strand of JARQOC010000003.1, from coordinate 303,897,491 downwards.
TTCTCAATCTGAGTGTTTCCCCCTGGCAAAATAAAAACATTTACACCTATCTTTGGTGCCGGGCTGTTCTAGCAATGCAGCCGGCCACTCTCCCGGGGCATTGTTATGTCATGGTCACCTCTGTGCCAATCAATACAGGCTTCATTGTCCCTGCCTTCGGACCTATCAAACATCAATAGGACGCGACCAGCCTGCCATAGCTCTGACTTCCTCCTGATTACTTGTTCATCTGAAGGTGGGGAGAGGGAAGCCAGTAGGACTTGCAAGACTTCATGATTGCAGGACTTGCATGATGTAACAACTGTGCACAAGCCCCGGGAGAGCGAGTGGTGGCACTGTTGGAGGTGTTGTCACTAGAGGTAAGTATAATGGTACCTTTACACGCCGCCACTGCAGGATGGATACCAACGGCTACTTCACGTGCACGAGCACGCCCAAACGGTTACCAACGGGAAACGCACCCTCTTTACACGCCGCCACAAGGTGCGCTACGCTACGCTACATCTACAGCTAGCTACATCACCGGGTGTCTCAAGTAGCCATCTGTAGCCCATCGTACGTCATTTACACACCGCTACAACCAGCTAATATGGGCGGACCTGGTTGCAGCAGGGACAGCACATAGGCGTGCTCCAATTGTGGATTACGAGACGTCCGTACGCTGATAGGACAAAGCAATAATACCATGATTGGCCAGGCATCGCAGGAGGCTGATTAATACTTGACGCTCGAGCAATTGTGTAGTGTGACTCGTCAGCTCCTTAAATATGCCGCCCTGTGCGGCGACAACCAATCGCAACGCAGGAGCTTCCTCCAATGATCGCTGAAGGGGGCGCGGAAACCCGGAGCCTGTGTCACGCCCCAGCTACATAGCATGGTGTAGGAACAACTCTTCTGTTCCTTCTTTACACGCCGATACAGCTCGCTACAATCGGCGATGTAGCCATCTGTTTATGGGCAGTGCACGGATACAGATGTATCTGTAGCCGGCTGTGTCGTCCCGTCTTCAGACGCCGCTACTACGGGCGATATTGGCGCGACAAGCTACATTTGTAGCCTGTAGCGGGTTGTATGCATCCTGCAGTGGCGGCGTGTAAAGGTACCATAAGTGTTTTTATTTTCAAGGAGGCAAACATTTAGATCAAGAAGGGGTTGTCTGAGTAGTAGGGGTTTACCCTTATAGGCCACTTACTTTTGTGTGTTTTTTTGTATTCCTCATTTAAATTGTTCTTATTCTGTTTACTGTATGTCCACTATTGCCTTCATTAATGTGGTGCTCTTGGTATTTTATGCTATTTTTTCTGGGTTAATTCACAAATAAATTATTAAATCTTATAGAAGATAACATGATAGAATGATAACAAAGAAATGTTCACAACAAATATATGTGCAAATATTCTGCAGAAATGAAGGTTAGATATACTGTATACAATATCTTCCTCTCTGGAGGGCCCACTCTGGTTGGCCTAAGGAATCCAAGTCTGCCATTGGCTGTTGTTACATGCTTCAATGTGGAAACGATATCACTAACGATCTCGGGGGCACGCGGTCGTTAGGACATAGTTTAGAGATCATTGGTGAGATGTCACACGCCTAGATATCGTGCACGACGCACCAACGATCCAGCAAGCAGATATCGTTCTCACAACCCAGTGAACGATACTTGTTCCCTGATGTGAATGAGCGAAGTCATGAACGACATTGTTATCACGGTGTCACACAGAACGATGCAGCAGGTTGGCTGATCGTGAATCATCTGATTTGAGAACATGTTCTCAAATCTGCGATCAACGATCCAACGATTTATCATAGTCGTATCTCAGTGTAACACGCAACGACGTACTAATGATGTCGTTTGAACAACTCCAAACCCATAACGTTTCAGCGATATCGTTCACGATGTCGTACTGTGTAACGGGGCCTTAAGTAACATGAAGAAGATCTAGATGGTTGAGTGGTTTCTGGCTACAATATTTTATTTTCCAGTGTATCATGATGTGATTATGTTGTTCTTTTTGAACTATAAAGCTCCCTACAGACTGTGTCATTTGATAGAAATAGCTGGATAGTCAGCAAATTACATATTCAGAATTCAAGCAGATTCAACACAATAAACAAGTTCCAATGAATATCCCCATTGCTCTCAGTCAGTAGGGAGGTGGGAAGTAATGACAAAGTCCTTTTGTATTTCTTGCTGAAATGAAAAGCTCATACACCCCCTAAAAAAAGATAGTCACAAGCTTAGTTTTACTTATAATTCCTCTCCGTGCTGTAGATTTTAGAACCATTGAATAGGTTTATAATACTGTATATACGGTACATTATTGCACAAACTGCAGGTGTAAACAAATGCTTAAAAGTAAGAATGCTACCAAAAATAGAAGTGTTTACATTTAACGTTTATCAATTAAGAAAATGCAAAATCAGAGAACTAAAGAGAAATATAAATCATATCCATATTTGGCGTAATACTCGATCAAGCATCCGGGAGCCTTTGTTCACCATACTTGAACATTGGTTTAGTTTGTCCTGAGGAAGGGGCCAGAGAGCCTTAAAATGCATTGACAATAAACCTATGTTATAACTTTAACACGTGATGTTTCATGGATTTTGGCAGCACGGTCATTAACCCTTCATCTGCTTTGCCTAGATACCAGGCCCAGTGCCAGCACCGGGCATACTCGGTCGAACAGGTACAGGGGTCCTGAAGAAGTGAGGGGACCCACTTACTGTCTGTGAGCGAAAGCAGTGAGGAGACCGATCACAGACAACTGTCTTCTCTCCCTCTCTCCTGCTCTGCACTGATCTTTGTGACCGTTACATAGCAGGAGAGACAGCTTACCGGGAGCTACATGAGGATGAAGGACCTTCAAGTTCCAGTCATGTGACTGATGACATGACTGAAATTAAGGCCTTTGAAGGTACTTCTGCTGCTCAAGTTCTGCAGCCTACAGCGGCTCCTCTCCTGCTCTGGACCGATGTGGTAATGTACAGATTGTGTGTGTGTGTGTGTGTGTGTGTATCTGTATGTGCATGTACTGTCTGTCCATGTAGAAGAGCTGTGTGTGTTTTTTTTCTATGTGCATGTATTGTCCATGTAGCAGAGCTGTGTGTGTAGTGTACGTGTATTGGGCACGTAGCTGTGTGTGTAGTGTGGATGTATTATCTATGTAGCAGAGCTATGTGCATTTGTATGCGCATGTAGCAGAGCTGTGTGTGTATCTGTGTATGTATATGTAGTGTCCATGTAGCAGAGCTCTGTGTCTGTATGTGCGTGTAAGCAGAGCTGTGTGTGTGCGCATCTGTATGCTCTTGTAGCAGAGCTGTGTGTGCAGTGTGTGCAGTGTGCATGTATTGCGCATGTAGTAGAGCTGTTTGTGTGATGTGAATATAACAGAGCTGTGTGTGTAGTGTGCATGTATTGGGCAGGTATTAGAGCTGTGTGTGTAGTATGAATGTAGCAGAGCTGTGTGTGTAATGTGCATGTATATGGCAGGTATTAGAGCTGTGTGTGTATTTGTATGTTCATGTAGCAGAGCTCAGTGTGTAGTGTGTATGTATTGTTCATGCAGCAGAGCTGTGTGTGTGTATCTGTATGCTCATGTAGCAGAGCTGTGTGTGTAGTGCGCATGTATTGGGCATGTAGCTGTGTGTGAAGTGTGGATGTATTGGGCATGTAGCAGAGCTGTGTGTGTGTGTAGTGTGCATGTACAGAGCTGTGTGTGTCTGTATGTGCATCTATTGGGCATGCAGCAGAGCTGTGTGTGTGTAGGTGCAAGTCATAGAATTGTGAGTCTGGTGTGCATGTGGCAGAGCTGTGTGTATCTACATGTGCATGTAGCAGAGCCATCTAAGTCTATGGGTATATAGCAGAGCTGTGTGTGTCTAATATAGTTTGCAGACAGACACTAAAGATTAATTGCCTCCGTATTCTACACTAGTACATTAAAATTAACATTAATGACCCCTCCCTTTTACACCGCCGGGAGAGCTTCAATTAATAGGAAGAAATGTTTTCTTATTTACATCTGTCTAATCCTAGAGTGCAGCTTATGGTGCATATGTGCAGTAGCGAGGACAGAGTGTTAATGGGGCCCATGGAGACTCTTTCGCCGGGGCCCACAAATATCTGGAGCAGGCCCTGCTAGATACCCATATATAGTTACACTCAGTACTAAAACAATCCTGCCAATGTTCTACTCATGTTAGGTGATAATACTGGGAATCCTGGGACGACCAGACAGCGCTTAGGCGCACAGGGGAAGGAGGAAACAGACTCACATAGAATGAATAGATATCAAGGAACATCTTAATAAGAACATGAGTTTTAAAACAAAATGAATTAACACACCAAATATCTCTGCATATCAATAGATATTTAAATCCCCATTACAAAACATTTTATCATAAATTACACCAACAATTATGAGGTCCAATTCTAGATGATCATGGTAGGTAGTTTTCCCATACAGGATGCTCAAATTTCAATAAAGAAAATATTAATGGTATTCACTACAAGGAATGTGGCAAAAAAAGAAAGAAAAAGATTTTTAGACACAAATATTAAAAACAAGGACCATAGGGATAAAAATCATGGTGCAAACAGTATGAAACTACCAAATTTGAACCTCTAAGCTGATCAAACACACTAAAGGCTGAGGTTTCATTGAGGCACAGAGGTGTCACAGTATTCAATGTACTGATCCATTTGGCCTCTCGCTGACCCAGTAACTTACTCCCATCGCCTCCACTTATGCCGCAGTGCACCAAATCATCCTGTTTGATTGCTAATTTGTCCACAATATGGAGAGGCGAAAATAACAAAGACTGATCTGACTGCTGCACACTGTGCATTATTTATATATATATATAGATAGATAGATAGATAGATAGATAGATAATTTTATTTTTTATGGATTTGCAATAAAGTGAAGTTTTATATATTTTTGCTCTACGTGCTGCCGTTTTTCCCCATCACTGGGTCAATCTCTGCCTTTTGTTTAAAATAACAAAAGAAAAAACTTTTTATTCCGCTTTGCATTGTGTGTTGAGTTCAATATGAAAAATTAGGTAAAATTCCTCTGTTATAAGCAGAGTTGGAGGTGTGAAACAAGGAAAGAAAAAAATCCAGTGAGCGTGGTAAGATGATTCAGAAGATTTCAAAGCTTGATACTTTAATATCCAAAAGTTCAATAACAGTGGCTGATAGTCACAAATCCGGTTACCTTAAACACCCACCGCCATCAACCCCCCTAAAACCAACGCATTTCAGCAACACTTTATTCATGGTGTTGTACAAACTTGAAGATAACCATGTCAATAAGTACCGTAGTCTCCATACAATAGAAACCAGCCAATGTAGTTTTGAAGCCCAATTGCAACTTTGACATTACTGGAGCAATCAAAATTTCCTTCAGGTGCAGTTGATAGAATCATTAAATATTTGCCTCTTCAGAATTTTAACCCTTTTTAAGGCAATGGATACTGAATAACTTGAGGAAAAATTATGCACGATCACAATTCATGTATGCAGTTTAATCACCATCGCCTGCTGATCATATATATATATTATATAGTTGAAAAAATGAAAGGCAGCACTTCCTCCAGTTAAATTCATGTGGGTTTAATAGTCCTAGGACTGCAACGTTTCGGCACACAGCCTCTCTACTGCTTGAGAAAGGCTGTGTGCCGAAACGTTGCAGTCCTAGGTCTATTAAACCCACATGAATTTAACTGGAGGAAGTGCTGCCTTTCATTTTTTCAACTATTCTAAATACCAGTGAAGTGGTAGGAGGGCTTTGCACCCGAACGTGTGTGACTGTGCTGTTTCGTTTTTCTGTTTATATATATATATATATATATAAAATATATATATTACATATACATATACATATACACTACAGACCAAACGTTTGGACACACCTTCTCATTCAAAGAGTTTTCTTTATCTTCATGACTGTGAAAATTGTAGATTCACACTGAAGGCATCAAAACTATGAATTAACACATGTGGAATTATATACCGACCAAACGTTTCGGTTCACTCAGAACTCAGACTGCTGGAGGAAGGTTCTGAGTGTTTCATGCTTATGTATATATTATATATATATATATATATATATATATATATATATATTATAGTGCCTTGTGAAAGTATTTGGCCCCCTTGAACCTTTCAACCTTTTGCCACATTTCAAACATAAAGTTATAAATTCAAATTTTTTTGTGAAGAATCAACAAGTGGGACACAATCGTGAAGTGGAACGAAATTTATTGCATATTTTAAATTTTTTTTAACAAATAAAAAACTGAAAAGTGGGGCGTACAATATTATTCGGCCCCCTTGAGTTAATACTTTGCAGTGCCACCTTTGCTGCGATTACAGCTGCAAGTCGCTTGGGGTATGTCAATGCAGAAAACTCACTCCAGAAGTTCAGTGAGGATCTCTGAATGATCCAATGTTGTCCTAAATAACTGGTAATAATAAATAGGATCCACCTGTGAGTAATCAAGTCTCCGTATAAATGCACCTACTCTGTGATAGTCTGAGGGTTCTCTTTTAAGTGCAGAGAGCATCATGAAGACCTAGGAATACACCAGGCAGGTCCAAGATATTGTTGTGGCGAAGTTTAAAGCCGGTTTGGATACAAAAAGATTTAAACATCTCATGGAGCACTGTGCAAGCAATCATATTGAAATGGAAGGAGAATCAGACCACTTTAAATCTACCAAGACCTGGCCGTCCCTCTAAACTTTCATCTCGGACAAGGAGAAGACTGATCAGAGAGGCAGCCCAAAGGCCCATGATCATTCTGAATGAACTGCAGAGATCTACAGCTGAGGTGGGAGAGTCTGTCCATAGGACAACAATCAGTCGTACACTGCACAAATATGGCCTTTATGGAAGAGTGGCAAGAAGAAAGCCATTTCTCAAAGATATCCATAAAAAGTCTCACTTGAAGTTTGCCACGAGCCACCTGGGAGACACACCAAACATGTGGAATAAGGTGCTCTGGTCAGATGAAACCAAAATCAAACTTTTTGGCCACATGCAAAACGATACGTTTGGCATAAAAGCAGCACAGCTCATCACCCTCAAAACACCATCCCCACTGTCAAACATAGTGGTGGCAGCATCATGGTTTGGGCCTGCTTTTTTTCAGCACGGATCGGGAAGATGGTTAAAATTGATGGGAAGATGGACGGAGCCAAATGCAGGACCATTCTGGAAGAAACCTGTTGGAGTCTGCAAAAGACCAGAGACTGGGACCTAGATTTATCTTCCAACAAGACAATGATCCCAAACATAAAGCAAAATCTACAATGGAATGGTTCAAAAATAAACATATCCAGGTGTCACGGTGTAGTGAGAATGCTGATGAGGGAATGGCAGTTATGGGCAGGGTGACCAGTCTGACCCTAGTCTAGGAACCCTGAATGGCCCTGATCCCGAAGTTATCTTGAAGGTGAGAAGGTTTGGGCCTCCAGCCTCTCCCTAAAACTCCTCCACCAGCCCTGCGCTATTCCCCCCTCACCTCCCTCCACAGAACTGTGATACAGCAACTTCAAAGGAAAGGACTTCAGCAACACAAATGCACAGGTCAGCACAGCACGGCTTCCAGGCATAGAGTGAAACTCTATCAGCAGCACCACCTGGTGGAAGGAGAGGCTACTTAAAGGCCAGGGGAAGGGGAGCCCAGGTGAGTCACACATTAACCCCTCAACCATCAGCCAAACCTCATAGTGAATGCAGTTCTGGATCACAACACAGGAGGCCCAGGACCTTCACAACTATCAACCATGCAGCTCTTAAAGACAAACACATACACAGCAGCATCCAGCAAGGTCAGCGCCAACTAAGCGCGTGACACCAGGTGTTAGAATGGCCAAGTCAAAATCCTGACCTGAATCCAATTGAGAATCTGTAGAAAGAGCTGAAAACTGCTGTTCACAAATGCTCTCCATCCAACCTTACTGAGCTCGAGCTGTTTTGGAAGGAAGAATGGGCAAGAATTTCAATCTCTCAATGTGCAAAACTGATAGAGACATACCCCAAGAGACTTGCAGCTGTAATCACAGCAAAACGCGGAGCTACAAAGTATTAACTCAAGGGGGCCGAATAATATTGCACGCCCCACTTTTCAGTTTTTTATTTTATTAAAAAATAAATTTCGTTCCACTTCACAATTGTGTCCCACTTGTTGATTCTTCACAAATAAATTAGAATTTATATCTTTATGTTTGAAGCCTGAAAGTTAAAAAGTTCAAGGGGGCCAAATACTTTCACAAGGCACTGTATATACACACACACAGACATACACTCAGCTTACAACTTAAAAATAGTTACTATGCCCGGGCAACACCACACTCTACAGCTAGTATGTCTATATTAACGGAAAAATAAAATAGTTATGGTTCTTGGAAGAAGGAGAGCAAAAAACTAAAACGGAAAACGAAAAATCACTAGGTCGTGAAGGGGATAAGTATACAGTATACCCAAACAGAACAGCGAGGTTAAACTGCAGAGGTGGCTGGGAACTTATGTAATAAGCAATAAATAATACAATTAAGTATTCCTAATCACTTGGGTGTGTTCCCGTTTGAGGCCTAGATATTATCACAATTGTGTAAGTCTAATAATGCTGAAGAAAAGTTAACTTCTTCTACATCAGATTACTGTACAGAGCCTGTGTACAGAACACATTTCCCAAGCTCTATACAAATATTGAGCTACCATGGAATGCTTGCTGTAGAATTGTAATGACACTCTTAACTACAGTACAAACTAACTGAAAAGCTGGATATGATAAGAATTGTAGTGTATTTACAAAATTACCTTTCACATAATTTTTTTTGCTGTTTATTTGCTTTCAAAGTACAAAGCTAAGAAACGTTCTTAAACTTACATATAAAATTACCAACCATAACCACCTACACTAATAGTATTCCCTGTAGCAGAATAGTCATCTCATTCCAGCAGAGAATTGAGCAGTAAATAACAGAAAAAAACATTAGTGCAAAATGACAAAAGAGCCAATATATCCTTATACAAATTGAATTAAATTATATATAAAACAATGGATTCCAACCTGTTAAAATCCAATATATGTCCAAATGTACTACGGTTGGTGATGGCATCCAAAGCTTGTAATCTACCGTATTAGTCCAAGGAGTATATGCGGATAATGCCCCGGACAGTGGTACTTGCTTTAATATCGTCCTTTCAAAAATGGAGCTGCAATATTACCTCCTCTATTGTCATTTTGTTAAAATAATGTATTATTATTAACTTTCCACATAGTATTCATTAAATAAATTCTACCATTTTTAACAAGATGCAAGGTATATTTATACTGGAAATCAATATTTGTTGTGACTGCATTTTGACTTCCAAATAGCATGCAAGTATGTGATGATATGGTCAATATAATCACTTGCCTCATAATTGTGCACACAGTGTATATAAGGTGCTTTATTAGGGTAAAACTGCAACATGCAGCAACATACCGTAATTAGTGAGACTACTAATCTGGGTAAACCAATACCCCCTTTACTAATATAAAACTAAATAGCATATTGGAAAAATATTTTTAGCATTACTTTTTGTCATACACTGCAATCTAATATATAGTTACCTTAAATTGTCAGCCATCCACTTCTGTCTGGATGTCCCCGAATCCCACAATCCACTACGACCGGAAGTACACCGACCACCATATTGGAACATCCAAGTGATGGATGTTCCAATATGGCACCCGCTGGTGGTACCAGCCCCTTGCACAGTACCACCAGTGGGAAACCCGTGCCAGGACTCCCCACTGCTGTCGGGACACCTCCGCCAGGATAACGCGCCGGAACAAGCCCACCAGGACCCCCATCACTGCCACCACCAGACATCGCCCATCGGATCCCCCCTCCCCACACTGGACATCGCCGTGGCGCTGCCTGCACACCCACCTTTCCTGTAGCCACAGCCGCCAGGAAAGACCGTGTCTAGCCTGTGGTGGAGATGGGGTGTGGGCGGCCTCTGGTGGCTACAGAGGGCACCACACCCAATCTCATTCATCACAGGCCATAAGCCACAGACTTTCCAGGCGGCTGTGGCTTCTCGGAGGTGGGTGTGCAGGCAGCGCAGCAGCGATGTCCAGCAAGGTCAGATCAATACAAAAACACACTCACTGAGTTCTTTTCTTTCAGTGGGCTAGCAACAAACACACAGCAGGCTAAAGCCAGTGACGTGCCTCAATAATTGGACCTAAAACTTAACTTTTAATCATAAAAAGCTTAGAATGGTTCCAAATTGAACCTATGAAAAACAAGGTTAAAATCAGTGCACATGTATTGAATGAACTCTGAGGTAGATATTAAGACGATATAATCTACATTCAGGTCATTCATATAAAGTTAGTGCAAAATAGCTCTCACAAAGTTAAGTCACAAAACAGCAAATCGTGACTTCAACTTTTCTATATGTGATATTAGCTATGACTGACTTTTAGCGATACAGATTACTCCTGTCCCCTGTTTCTAGCAAGACTGGAACGATCTCACTGTTTTCAGTCGCTCCTAGAGGAATGCATCACCCTTAAGGTCCTTATCACTGGAATGTGTCCTTTGTCAACCTGACACCATCCTTTGGACACTCCAGGTAGCATTCATATTCAAACCTGAGTTTTCCCGATGCATTTCTATACATTCTTATGTCATCAGGAGAGTTGAACTCTAAGGGTACCTTTACACGCCGCCACAGGAAGGCAGCAACTGCCGGGCACTGGGGACAATTGTGCCTGTTGCCATGAAATTGTTGCTACGAAATGGCGGCGTGTAAATAGGGCAGTTCCTGCCTGTGCCCTGCAGTTCCTTCGAATACCTGTTGCTGAGCCGTGCTCAAAAACAGAAAGGCACAATTGCTATGGTGGTGGCGTGTAAACGGGGCACAGGCTAGGTATTTGCGTGGCCTATGAATTCCCAAGGGGGTGACACAGCCTCATGGATACCGCGCCCCATCAGCGATCATTGGTAGAGGCTTCTGCGTTACGATTGGCTCTCCCTTCACAGGTCGCCATCTTGGAAGAGCTGTCACTTCAGCACTAGACGCATAAAACCCGTCTGCACGATCCGATACATTAGTACAATTACGCGGCCACCCAATTGCGCAGGCAAATGTATAGTGCTGTATCGTCCTATATAGTGTGCACATTCTCATACCACATACGAAGGAATAAATTGCTCTACACAGCGCACATGCCTGCCGTAGGTAACGCCCTGCATTGCTTGTTTTTTTAGTTGACGCAGAAGTGTTTTTTCCGTGTCGCACTGCGCGTACGGCGACTTTGTTGTTTTGAATTTAGTTACGCACCGCAAGCGGCCGTTCTAACGTCATGACGCTTGTTTCAGTTTCACTCTGCCTGCAAGGTGCCAGCCCCTCCCCTGCACATAGCAGCATAGTCATGGCCGCCACACAGCGTGCTGCAACGTGGGGTATGGCGGAGCTTCTGATCCTCATAGATCATTGTGACCGCCATGACTACTGGGGCCACCATCACCACCGGCACCCCAGGCTGCGCAAACGCAGCACCCTGATGCGGATCCAGCGGGCCCTGCTCCACAAATAGGGGGTGGAGAGGAGCCAAAAGCAGATCCAAAAGAAAATAGCGGATCTGAAGCAGAAGTGCCCAGGCCGCATTGTGGACATCTGTGCTAGGATTGCCAGACTGCGTGGTGAGTAATTGTTGGCCCTAAACACACACCTGCACATGTACATGTACCAAACTACACACAAATGTATCAAAACATATTAGAAGGAGAGTGTGGGCCACGGCGTGGCCGCTGCAATGTGGTAACATATATTCAGCCTAATTTGGCGTGGGTGCCTACACTTCGGCCTGGTGGTGCAAGCTACAACACTTCATTAAAGAGTTTAATCAGTAGAAAAATGAGCGTCAATCATCAGTATGCATGTTTAATTTTATTAAAGGCAGGTTACAGGCAGCATGGCAAGGGGAGGGACTGTGGAGTACAGGTGACTGTACACTCCCTCCCCTTGCTATGCTGCCTGTAACCTGCCTTTAATAAAAGTCAAGATGCTTACTGATGATTGACGCTCATTTTTCTAAGGATCAATAACACAAATGTATGTTCATTGGCCAACATTAAAAAAATGTGTATTGACCCACCATTTGGATGTGGCAACATTGTGCATGGCCTGGTTGTTGACACCCAAACAGGAATATGGCCACAACAGTCATGTGCTGCACAAATGGTGACGCCTGCACTCAGCCGTAACCTCACTATATTTGTGCCTAAGCTGACTCCACATTGTAAATGTGATCTAGAAAAATCAGTACCTTCTTCAACACACACATGACACACTGCCCCACAGATGTTGCCCCATACACAGGGGACAATATAGACACACCATAATGTTATAAGTGAACAAACAATAGTACCTGAACAATAGCTGTACGCAGCCATGGGGCAAACACCAGTGGCTTCTGGCCCTTCATAAAATAAAACACACATACACCTACCATGTGTATGTGTGTTTGCCCACAAGCAAACATATCTTGCCAGTGTAGTGGCCCTCCTGTCAGTAAACATACTGTGTCATACAACATGAGCATATGCATCCAACATGACCTTCTACCCTATTGGTCATGCTGGAACTACACAGGCACACAATCTAAATGTTTGACAACAATGTGTTTAACCTTTCTACTCAAGGCTCTGTGATTGTGCTTTCAAATACAGATGGTGAGGATTCTTCCTCTGAAGATGGGCCCCATGCCCCACCCGCAGGTGGGCCAGCGACACCACCGCCACAAGAGGCTGCAGTGACACCATCACCCCCTAGAAATCCACGGTCCACAGGGCCTGGGGATGTGGACCTGCCATCACCTGCAGGGCCGGAGGAGCCTGAGACCCCATCACCACGATGGCCAGAGGAGCCTGAGGACCTGCCATCACCTGCATGGCCGGAGGAGCCTGAGGACCTCCCATCACCACGATGGCCAGAGGAGCCTGAGGACCTGTCATCACCTGCATGGCTGGAGGAGGATGACGAGCTCCCATCACCACCATAGCCAGAGGAGGCTGAGGAGCTGGCAGCACCTGCTGGCCCGGAGGATGGTGCGCCTTCGAGCCCAGGCTCCCTTGTGCCACACAACCCCATCATCTAGCCACAGCCCCCCAGCCCTGGAGTGACCCCACCTCCCACTGTGTCCAGCTCAGTGGCGAGCCCAGGGTGGCCATGTCCCCTGAGCCTGCTATGGAGCCAGACTTTGATGACAATGGTGGTGTGTATTTTTGGCACATACACCCTGCACACTGTAATCAGTGTTGTGTTTTTCCTCCATCATTATTTTCTCACTGTTTGTTTTAACTTTTGTTCAACTGTTTGTGCAGATGGAGAACGTGCTGGGGCTGCCGGCTGGAGCCTTAGCCCATCCCCATCACCCCCTGATAGTCCGGATGATGTTGAGGCAGAGGTTAAGGAGCATCTTTTTGTGTGAACTCCCTAAACCTCCCCATGGACTGTTGTTAACTAAATGTGAATTTATTCCCAATACAGGTGTCCCTACTATGGAGGAAGTGATCCGGGCCCACCATGAGGTGTCCGAAACATTGCACAGGGCACACCAACGCGGGCTGCAAGAACTGGCCCGGTTAGGGTGCCATGCTTGCTGCCCTCCAGCGAGCACATGGAGGCCTCCCATAAACCCGATGCACCCAGACTCATTAATGGGCAAACAGGCCCATAAAAACTGTTGTCCATGTTGGACATTAACTCACACATGTTGCTCTGTTGGCTTTTTTTTTTTTTTTGGCCCAGTTGGCCTATTTTCTTATAGTGTCCCACATTGGGACCGTGGGGAGTGTGTTGTGGCTACTCCTACACAAAACCAGCATTGTGCCCTTTGTGGCTACTGTGTGCCACACATGTTTCATAATAAATTATTTCTGGAATATTTCTGTGTGGTCCTTGATGGCAACACACACATGTTGACAATCATCAAATTTGGCTAACTGTGTGACAGAGATTTGGATACCTCTTTGATGTATGAATATATCTTACCAGTCCACATCGTGCACCAGCACTCCCGCCATTGCCCTGAATGTGTGCTTAATGTACCCTATATGTTGCACACATTCACACACCCAGTCAACACAGTTGTGTTGTGAAATTTGAAATAATGTTGCTCCATGGTTTAATCTAATTTTTTATTATATTATTAAAGGGCAAAGAAAAAAACACAAATACCGAATGTGCCCGGCCAAATCGGCCACAATGTGGGCTAAATTTGGCCACCAAAGGAAACAAAATATAAATAATAATGGTGGCAGTCCATAAGGCCAATTTAGTGCATTGGCTAGTAGTGTCCAATCTCCTCATCATCCTCTGGTGGATCCGACGCTGCCTCCTCCCCCACCCTCTCCTGGTAGACCCACCCTGCCTGAGAGGGTGCTGGTCTTCTTCCACTTCGTCTTGGGGGAGGTTGGATATCCGGACGTGGGGTCTCCTCACCCTGTGTTGGGCGGGCGCAGTGGGCCAAGGGGTCGTATGGTGGGGGACGGGGATCATGGCCCCCCATCGCAGGGACCCATCCATGCCCACCTCCAGGACACGATAGATGGCCCCGCTCAGCGATCTTCCTCTGCTCTGGCTCCATCTGGGTGAGCATGTCGCTGGTGAGGTGGCCGAAACTAGAGGTGGGTGTTCTCTCCTCATCCAAAAGGACCCTTTTGGCCCAGGTACCCAGCTCGGTATTAGGTGGGGCCGGCAGTTTGGGCTGGCGGTGTGAAAGTACACCAGACGCGGAGCCTTGCGGCCCGCAACAGCACCCATCTTCCCCCTTCCACCCCGGCCCACCACAACACTCTGACAGCCACCCCCCCCCCCGGTCCTCCCTTTATGGGTTTGCGGACCAAAACTGCCACCCGGAGTTAGAGTTGGCAGCCAGCCCCTGATCACTGCGGTAACAACAACACTACAACGTATTGAATATATAACCAACATGGCTACATAATTAATTAACAATGTGTAGTGCCTATAGGTAGCATTGTTCAACACTATTATCAACACACTATCTACATAAGCACATGGCGCTCCCTGCTGTCTGACAAAGCGCATAAGCTGCATGTAGCTTACGCCTCAGCGTTACCTAAAAACCAGTAGCATGGCGCAGAAAAAGCATGTGAGTACACTTGGGTATGTGCACACTGGTGGCGGTTGTGTCGCGGCGCTGGCGGACCGCAGAGCTCTGAGCTCCCCCGCATCCTGGGGTATGTGTCGCGGCGTGCGGGCACGGGTACACAGGGTAGCGCCGCGTGTTGCGCGGCTGGAAGCAGTACATGATTCTGCTTGCAGCGTGCATACGGCCGTATAGACATGCTCATTCGTTCAACCGTGGACCAGCGTTTAGCAACAGATGATCATGTGAAACGCCGGGTGCACACGGCTGTCGTTCTAGTTTACATGTTACCAAGCTTGGATAACATAATTAATAACTCATGGAACCGACCGGCGGTTCCGTGCTAAACCTGCAAAAACACAGTGTGCACATACCCTTACCGTCGGTTTAACAGAGGAAGGATTTCTGGACTCCACTAGCTCAATGCACATTCCCGTCTGGAAAGGGGCTGTCGACATGGCAGGAAATCTATACTGACCCACACCCATAGCGGCAGCTGAGCAGGTGTCAACCAAGCGCCGTGATTAGTTTGTGCTCATTGAAAAGCTGCTCATGCCGGATGGGCGTCACGCTTGCTGCCCAGAGTCATTAAGTAAGTATTTGTGTGCAGACATGGTTGTAGCAGCGTGGCGAAGTGTTGCGCATGATTGGCTTTGTTAACGAAATAGGGTACTGTATCGGACGCACATGTGATGTACGTTTGGTCACTACAATAGCGTAGCACGCTGGTGTTTTTTTGAAAACATGTGTTGCCCATGCATTCCCATATTGTAGTTAAAAAAGTATTGTGTTTGTTTCCATTCGCCATACAGGATCATGGCTGCAGGATTCTAGAGTGTAATTTCCTACAGATGGGCAATGAAAAGAAAATATCATCTGCTTGGGGTCAACACACACTGGGAACAACATGGCTAGGATCAAACATGGATTTGAGGCTTGAGGCAGCACAGAATGTGTATATGTGGAGCTCCCCCCTTGCAAACACATGTGGTCCCTGCATCACTACAGGATGAGTATGTATAATTTGCTTCGTGTCATCTGGGAATATTCACCCTGAAAGGCTGGGGTACGTTGATACTCACAGACTGTAGAAGTGTAAATATATGGTATCCTACATTGTTTGTGTGACATGTATAGCCGTTCTTTGTGGTGACACATGTACCTTTTCAACACAGATATGGCCTGATGTGTTACTTTGATCAACGCGACAAAGTGTAGAAGGATGGATGGGGCTGATCAGTGAGCATGTTTCGTTTGTTTGCCGCACACTTGTGGGTGATGGGCTTGCAATGGTAAAAAGGATGTGTGTTGTGCACACACGACAGATTAAATATGCTTTTCCCTAGTGGCCAGTCAAAGTATTGTGCGGCTTACTTTAGATGCAACATGTCACCATATTGCTCTATGCTCTGATGATTTTTGTTTATCATGTACAGGTGCTGATACACAAATGCAGAATCAACGTGATCAACATGTTATCGTGGCTCTTGCATTGGTGGAAGAGCAACTGTGGATAGAGGAGAGATATGAAAGGTTGATGCGTCGCAGATGACGGCGTGTGTGGAGCCGGGATTGGCTTTGGCGCCGGGAGACTCAGGGCCACATGCAGCTGTTGCGTGAGCTGGAGGATAACAATCCGCATGATTACCAAAACTACCTCCGTATGTCCGAGGACTCTTTCACCTTCCTTTTGGAGGCGTTGGGCCATTGATAGCCCGTCAGGACACTGTCATGCGTCACTGAATCAGTTTAGGAGCGTTTGGCAATTTACTTTGCAGTTCCTGGATACAGGCCGGTCAAGGACCGACCTCACATACACGTCGTGTGTATCACTGTCCCTGCTGAGCCGCCTGATCCCTGAGACGTGTGAGGCCATCTGGAATGCTCTGCTGCCATCCTACATGAAGTTGCCAGAAACACCCGCAGAATGGATGCAAGTAGCCCAAGGCTTTGAAAGCCGGTGGAACTTCCCAAACTGCGGGGGCACTTTGGATGGTAAGCACGTGAGGATTACTAAACCCTGCAACTCGGGCTCTTTGTATTACAAAGGGTATTTTAGTATAGTTCTCATGGCCCTGGTGGATGCGAACTATGAGTTCCTCTACGTGGACGTTGGAATGAAAGGGCGAATCTCAGATGGGGGTGTGTTCGCCACTGTGACTTGGCACAAGAACTAAGGACAGGTGGGCTGAACTTACCCTCAAATGAAGAGACGAGCCATCATCTCAACTTTGCGTTTGTGGCGGATGAAGCGTTCCCACTTCAGGCACACCTACTGCGGCCATATCCCCAGAGGACCCTTACTTCTGAGCGGCGCATTTTCAATTACAGGCTATCCCGGGCCCGCCGTGTGGTTGAAAATGCGTTCGGGATCATGGCGAATACATCCCGGGTTTTTCATACGCCTCTGCATATGAAACTGGAATCTATTGACGCAGTAGTGCTGGCCTGCTGTGTGCTGCATAACTTCCTGCGTCGTAGGGATCGAGCTTCATACACTCCGGCAAGTTATGTAGATTCTGCGGACCCCACAACAGGGGAGGTCCGTCCAGGGGCTTGGCGTGATGCACTCAGCAGGAGGCCAGGAACAGTAGAGACGCATACTGCTCCTACTTTAATGGCCCTGTGGCAGTGGGCAGGCAGAACCAGCACGTGTTGCTGTTGCTGGTGCTGGTTCGGGAAAAAATGGTGGCCATGGTGCAAACCACAGGGTGGCTGCACCATGGTGTTTTATTTGCATAATTTCTTGTGTGCACAGGTTTTAGTTACTTAGTTAGTTTAGGGTTTTTTTGTTTTATGTGGGTGGTGCACACTGTATCATTGTTTGTCAATATATTATGTATTTGTGTTTCTGATTTTGTTTTCTGTTTACAATGTTACATGATGTTTTAATGTCCATTGTCTTCCCTTTCTGTAATTTTTTTTTTTTAATTTCATGTGGCTACAAATAATACATATTATTTTTTTGGATCCAAATGACTATCTGTGAGACTGATTACTTGGGGAGGGATTGAGGGCAGCGTGATCAAGGTTTGGGTTGTGCCTATGGGTGGGTACGAGACACAATATGTGTTGGTGGCCATGAGCTATGTGAAGGTATTTGGTCAACAGTCTATGTGACAAATGTGTGTACAATACTATAGTCGTGTGGTGTAGGCAGAGGGTCACCTGGACACAACACATTGATGCAGCACATGATATTGTGTGGCATGTGGGTTTAAGTAAGTAGTGCAGCACATGTGCAGACACACACATCATGTACATGTGGCATGTCAGCTGCTCAAGGCCATTGACCTATGTTGGCACATATGCTATCTGCATTGGGGCTCTATTCACACATTTAGATCCAGACGCACACATAGCCAAACACTTAGTTATTAAAATGCACTGACTGTGTTACTGTAAACCGCTCCTGTGTGACGCATGAGCGGCTCTTAAGTGGATATCGGCACACTCCGCTACGTCACAAGCACCTATTCCGTGTGACAATCCAAACACTACTACGTCATGTCTTCGCCATCCGCCCTTCGCGCCATGACCAATCAAAACGCTATTGTGTTGGCCAATGGTTGTCGTTTGGGCACGGCGTGACGGACTGTGGCACGCCTATGTGTTGTCCCTGCTGCCCAGGTCCGCCCATATTCCTTTGTGGATGGCGGAGTGTGTAGCAGGGAAGGTATTCCACAGGAAGTTAGCCGCAGCACCAGTCGGCACTTCCGGGGAACAAAGAGGCCTTCAGTGGAGCATGAAATGGCGGCGTGTATATGCGGCATTGGAGATCGGTATCCACCGTTAAAAACGTGCGCGTGCACGTGCGGTGGATACCTGTTGCTAGGCACAGTGGCGGCGTGTAAAGATACCTTCAGGGCAAGCTGCCACATTCTCACTGGCAAAACCTTATATCCCCAACAGGTGCTAGAAAGACAAAAACAATATAGGCTCACTCACCCAGCCGCCACTGGTTAAATAAGGGAAAGATTGCATTAGACCGGCACCTACCATGTGTCCACAGCTTCTGTGCTTTGCTGTGATCTGACATGTGCAGCAGTACGGCTGGTATATCTGCACAACCAAGGTCTCGGCGTTGCAGGCCGCATCCGCTCCACTTCCTGATCAACGTGGAGCACAGATGGACAGCAAACGTCATTTCTGGTATCCGCGTCACATCCTTCTGTCCACCTGCCCAATCAGAAACGGTCCCCGGGTCATGTGATGCGGTCCTCTTACCTCTGCTATAATTATGACGCGATCAGCGTCATCAACACTGGGAAGAGTATCCCACATTGTAAACAAATGCTCAGGATCACAGAGTAAGAAATGACGTTTGCTGTCCATCTGTGCTCCACGTTAATCAGGAAGTAATGCGCATGTGGCCTGCAATTGTGCATATAAACTGGCGGTACTGCTGCACGTGTCAGATCACAGCAGAAGCACAGAAGCTGTGGACATATGGTATGTGCCAATCTAATGCAATCTTTCCCTTTTTTAACCAGTGCTAGCTGGGTGAATGAGCTTATATTGTTTTTATCTTTCTAACACCTGTTGGGGATATGAGGTTCTGCCAGTGAGAATGTGGCAGCTTGCCCTTAGAGTTCAACTCCCCTGATGACATACGAATGTATAGAAATGCGTCGGGAAAACTCAGGTTTGAATATGAATGCTACCTGGAGTGTTCAAAGGATGGTGTCAGATTGACAAAGGACACATTCCCGTAACAAGGACCTTAAGGGTGATGCATTCCTCTAGGAGCAACTGAAAATGATGAGATCATTTCAATCTGGCTAGAAACAGGGGACAGGAGGACTCTGTGTCGCTAAAAGTTAGTCATAGCTAATATCACATATAGAAAAGCTGAAGTCACGATTTGCTGTTTTGTGACTTAACTTTGTGAGAGCTATTTTGCACTAACTTTATATGAATGACCTGAATGTAGATTATATCGTCTTAATATCTGCTTCAGAGTTCATTCAATACATGTGCACTGATTTTAACCATGTTTTTCATAGGTTCAATTTGGAACCATTCTAAGCTTTTTATGATTAATAGTTAAGTTTTAGGTCCAATTATTGAGGCAGGTCACTGGCTATAGCCTGCTGTGTGCCTGATGTCCGGCAAGGGACACACACACACACCATATATATGAACACACACCACATACATACACAGACATGCATGTACACACACATATATACATACACATACAGTTGTGGCCAAAAGTATTGACACCCCTGCAATTCTGTCAGATAATACTCAGTTTCTTCCTGAAAATGATTGCAATCACAAATTCTTTGGTATTATTATCTTCATTTAATTTGTCTTCAATGAAAAAACATAAAAATAATTGTCCTAAAGCCAAATTGGATATAATTCCACACCAAACATAAAAAAGGGGTGGACAAAAGTATTGTCACTGTTAGAAAAATCATGTGTTGCTTCTCGAATTTGTGTAATTAACAGCACCTGTAACTTACCTGTGGCACCTAACAAGTGTTGGCAATAACTAAATCACACTTGCAGCCAGTTGACATTGATTTTAGTTGACTCAACCTCTGTCCTGTGTCCTTGTGTGTACCACATTGAGCATGGAGAAAAGAAAGAAGACCAAAAAACTGTCTGAGGACTTGAGAAACCAAATTGTAAGGAAGTATGAGCAATCTCAAGGCTACAAGTCCATCTCCAAAGACCTGAATGTTCCTATGTCTACCGTGCGCAGTGTCATCAAGAAGTTTAAAGCCCATGGCACTGTGGCTAACCTCCATAGATGTGGACGGAAAAGAAAAATTGACGAGAGATTTCAACGCAAGATTGAGTGGATGGTGGATAAAGAACCTCGACTTAACATCCAAACAAGTTCAAGCTGCCTTGAAGTCCGAGGGTACAAGAGTGTCAACCCGTACTATCTGTCGGCGTCTGAATGAAAAGGGACTATGGTAGGATACCCAGGAAGACCCCACTTCTTACCCCGAGACATAAAAAAGCCAGGCTGGAGTTTGCCAAAACATACCTGAGAAAGCCTACAATGTTTTGGAAGAATGTTCTCTGGTCAGATGAGACAAAAGTAGAGCTTTTTGGGCAAAGGCATCAACATAGAGTTTACAGGAGAAAAAAAGAGGCATTCAAAGAAAAGAACACGGTCCCTACAGTCAAACATGGCGGAGGTTCCCTGATGTTTTGGGGTTGCTTTGCTGCCTCTGGCACTGGGCTGCTTGATCGTATGCATGGCATTATGAAGTCTGAAGACAACCAACACATTTTGCAGCATAATGTAGGGCCAAGTATGAGAAAGCTGGGTCTTCCTCACAGGTCAGGGGTCTTCCAGCAGGACAATCACCCAAAACACACATCAAAAAGCACTAGAAAATGGTTTGAGAGGAAGCACTGGAGACTTCTAAGGTGGCCAGCAATGAGTCCAGACCTGAATCCCATAGAACACCTGTGGAGAGATCTAAAAATGGCAGTTTGGAGAAGGCACCCTTCAAATATCAGGGACCTGGAGCAGTTTGCCAAAGAAGAATGGTCTACAATTCCAGCAGAGCATTGTAAGAAACTCATTGATGGTTACCGGAAGCGGTTGATCACAGGTATTTTGGCTAAAGGTTGTGCAACCAAGTATTAGGCTGAGGGTGCCAATACTTTTTGTCTGGCCCATTTTTGGAATTTTGTGTGAAATGATCAATGTTTTGCTTTTTGCTTCATTCTCTTTTGTGTTTTTTATTGACGACAAATTAAATGAAGATAATAATACCAAAGAATTTGTGATTGCAATCATTTTCAGGAAGAAACTGAGTATTATCTGACAGAATTGCAGGGGTGTCAATACTTTTGGCCACAACTGTACATACATGTACACACATGCATGTTCTCACATATATACACACATTCATGTACACACATAGACATGCATACACACACATATACACACAGTATAATGTCCCCACATGCACATACACTTGCACGCACATACACACATGCAAGCACGCATACACACTCGCACATACACATAAACATGCATGAATACACAGACATACACACAGTATAATATCCCCAGACATATACACACGCACACACACACACACACACACATAAACACATATAAACACACACACAAGCATGTGCATACACACATGCATATTCACACACATGCACTCAAATACACACAAGCACATATACACACATGCACATACATATACATGCAAATACACACATACGCACACATACATGCACATACATACACACAAACATGCATATGCACGCGCATATGTGGAGCCCCCACGGGACGGGGGTACTCGGTACCGGACCCGTCGGTGCCGGGGAAGTCACGGGTGGCTTGGTCCGGACCGTGTCCCTGGGCCCGCACAATAAGATGGGGAATATTTACAAGGGGATTTGTCACGGGTGACGCCACCCACTTGGTGCGGCCAGTGATGGGGCCGCCGCTGCCGCAGAACCTCCGGGGGTGATGTGATGGCAGCGGAGATGGTGTAGTTCCAGTGGGAAGAACTGTATCCCCCGGGGCAGTAAGGGTTAAAGTCTATTGGGGTTATAGATGGTGGAGACGGGGTTAAAGGACACACACTCACGTTTGGTAGACACTGGTGCACTTCTCCTTCTCTCCTGAGGCTGCAGAGCTGACAGGCTTGTAGCAGGGGGAAGCTCTCTGTGCTGAATCTGGAGCAAAGGTCGCTATCAATATACAGACTCACAGTTTTGCTGTTTTCCAAAGCTTTACTACTGATGTTACTGCAGATTATAGTCCACGGAGTCTGTAATGGGGCTGAGCTCTCTTCCCACCCTGTCCGGGGTCGTCAGCGTCCTTATGCTACACTGTGTGTGTGTCCTGGCTGCTGCTATTAGCTGAGCTGCTGAGATTCCTCACGTCTCTCTCTCTCTGTATTCTGCTGGTACCACTTGGCTAGGCAACTTGAGTCCTCTGTGCTGTGCTGACCCCTCCGTGTTGCTTTGTTCTGGTACTAGGGCATCTAGAGATCCCACTGTTCCAGGATTCACTGTGCTGTGGGTGCCAGACACAGTACCGGATCCGGTGTCCGTTTCTGTGCGTTCTTCTGGGGCAAGTGAAGGTATCACTCCAGCTCCCAGACGTGTTTCTCTGTCTGTAGTTCTCCTGTTCCTCCGACCCTCACTAGGTCTGTACTAAGTTCTGCACTAACTCGTGCTCTTCACAGCCCTGCTCCGAGCTGAACTGCCCTCTTTCCTCATGGGCAAGAGTATATATGGAAGCAGGTTGTGCTCCCCGTCTTGGCCCAGAGGTGCTAGTGTTTGTCAGTGTGTAATGGGGGAGAGAACCCATGTGATGTTATTGTGGCACATTAACCCATGGGGTGCCACATTCCCCCTTAGTTAAATACAGTACTCCGGGACTGTGGAAAAACAAGTAAACAACAATTAAACACAATTAATATTGACATAAACTTAAAATGAAAAAGTACAAAAATCACTAAAATGCGAAAAAGAGTTCAAAAAGTCAAAAAGCAGTCTTTCCGGGGGTTTAGTCTATTGCCTCCGGGCTGATGAATATATACAAGAGAGTTCTTACCACAACCAGTCCGTGGTATATATGGTCCATAAGTAAATAAGAAAAGTTCAAAGTTCATACAGGATAGTCTCTGTAGGTACTGGGCTTTTTAACGTTGCAATAACTATATACATTTGTCCACGGGCGTTTCTGCTTAGGAGGCCTGAATTCGCTACACCACCCCCAGGCACTTTCTTTCCCTAACTTAATGTACATCGGAGTCAATCCAGTTCCTCCACCCTCTTGGACACAGTCTACTGGGCTCAATTTACTTTACTTTACATTTAAACAAACATATTTACATTACATATTTAATTCTGCATTTTACTCTTTGTACCTAGCTGGTAACTGACCTTGCGTACTACGCTCTGATCTGCGCAATGTTGGTGGAGTTAGTCTGAAAGTGTGAGTAGACGTGTACCTATTTGGGGTGCTTGGTGTTATGGCAGATGGAGGTCTGACTGCAGGACTGGCAAGCTCGCTGGAACCAGGAATTTGTTCTTCCTATTCAGATTCTACTTCCAGTTCTTCAAGTCTTGGGTCTTCTTCAGGTAATACAGGTTCTGGTAACACAGGTTCTGGTAACACAGGTTCTGGTTTTGGGTCCACCATTGAAGGGAATGCAATCATGGGTACGACAACTGCTCCATGATAATTTGGCCATGTTTTAGGGAAATCTCCTAGTACCGTGTGGAATACTTCTTCTTCTTTTTCTTGGATAGGTTGGACCTGTACGGATTCTGTGACTTCAGGTGTCTTCAGGGTTTCAGGACACAATTTTAGCTGATCACGAGATATGACTTGTGAAGTTCTTCCTTCATCTTTGCTTATCAAACAGGTTTTAGCATTGTCTAGGTTAGATGGTAAGACTGTGTATGGGACGGTTTCCCACTGATTATCCAGTTTGTCTCTTTCTCTTGAGAACTTGATCACCTTCTTTTAATGGCATTGCTTGAGCATGCTTGTTAAAGGTCTTTTCTTGTCTTGCTCTTGCTTGTTGTAGGTTTCTCTCTACACATTCTTGCACTTGTTGATACTGTTTCTGACGTTTGGTATCCCAATCTGTTTCTTCTACTTCTGTATCTGGTTTTTCAATTCCCATTTCTAGATCAATTGGTAATTTACCGGGTCTTGCGCGCATAAGGTATGCTGGAGTGCAGTTTGTAGAACTCACGGGGACATGGTTGTATAAGTCTACCAAATTAGGTAATTTATCTGGCCACTGGTTTCTTTCTGACTCTGGTAAGGTCTTTAACAGTTCAATTACGATATGATTCATCTTCTCGCATAGACCATTTGTTTGGGGATGATACGTTGTTGTGCGAATCTTCTTACAACCGTACATATTGCAGAATTCCTTGAATAGTTCTGATTCAAAAGCTGGACCTTGGTCTGCAAGGACTTGTTCTGGGTAACCATGTGGTCTACAGAAATGCGTCTGGAATGCTTTTGCTGCCGTCTTCGCTGTCAAGTCTTTGACGGGTACCACCACTAAGAAGCGTGAGTAATGGTCCACGATGGTTAAGGCATAGACATAGCCTGACCGGCTTGGTGACAACTTGACGTGATCTAATGCGACTAGTTCAAGTGGTTGCTTGGTTACTATTGGTTGAAGCAGAGCTTTCTGTGGATCTTTCCTTCTGAGGTTGCATGCGGCACATCTTCTGCACCATAGTTCAATGGATCTTCTCATGCCAACCCAATAGAATCTGTCTCTTAGGATTGCTTCTAACTTCTTCCATCCAAAATGACCTGCGTTGTCATGATAAGCTTCTAAGACCATTTGAGTGGCTCGCTTGGGCACGATAATCTGCCAGACCAGTTCATGCGTTTTAGGATTGGTATGCGTTCTACAGAGCTTCCCTTGATGCAGGAACAACTTGCCTCTATCCTTCCATAGCTGTATAGCTTCAGCTGGGGCATTCTGATCAGGGTGTGCGCTTTGTTGCGTAAGCAGGTCTTTCACTAGCTTCACGGCCGGATCGTTATCTTGGGTTTCGGCCCATTCGTAGTGTCTTAACGGGTTAAGATTTACTTCCTGCTTTCTTTGGTAGGCGCCGGGCTGATAATCTTGTACCTTTGAATGATGAAAGGCCGGTAAATCAATCTCTTCCAACTCTTACAGTTCCTCTTCCACGTCTTTCAGGTGCGGCATTCGGGATAAGGCATCTGCGTTCCCATTCTTGCGGCCTGCCTGATATTTGATGACAAAGTTATAGTTAGATAGCCGGGCTATCCATCGCTGCTCCAGAGCACCTAATTTTGCTGTGTCCAGGTGAGTCAACGGGTTGTTATCCGTGTAGATGGTAAATTCTGCACCTGCCAAGTAATGTTTAAAGCGTTCAGTCACAGCCCAAACTACTGCCAGTAGCTCTAACTTGAAGGAGCTATAGTTCTCGGGATTTCTTTCTGTAGGCCGGAGCTTCCTACTTGCAAAGGCAATAACTCTTTATTTGCCTCCTTGCTTCTGCGACAATACTGCTCCCAGTCCCACGTTGCTGGCATCCGTGTATAGAATGAAGGGTTGATGGTAATCAGGGTATGCCAGGATCTCTTCTCCCGTCAGCGCACTTTTCAGCTTGTTGAAGGAATCTTCTCTTTCCTCATCCCACCATGTCAGGAAATCACAGTTTGAAGTCTTCTTTGATCGTCCTACCAGAATGTCTTGCAGAGGAGCTGCTAGCCTCGTGAATCCTCGGATAAATCTTCTATAATAGCCTACCAGGCCCAGGAATTGCCTCACTTCTTTCACGTTCGTAGGTATTGGCCAATCCCTTATCACTGTGACTTTATCAGGATCCGGTGCTACTCCCTCTGAACTCACGACATGTCCCAGGTACTGTACCTTTGGTTTTAGAAGGTAACACTTGGATGGCTTGATTTTCATGCCATATTTCGATAAAGCTTCGAACACTTCTGCCAGGTCTTGTAGATGTTGCTCGTACGTCTTCGAGTAGACTATGACGTCATCTAGGTACAGGAGGACAGTTTCAAAGTTCTTGTGCCCGAGGCAGCTCTCCATCAGACGTTGGAAGGTCCCGGGTGCGTTGCAGAGTCCGAACGGCATACAATTAAACTCACAGAGGCCCATCGGCGTAGTAAACGCTGTCTTCTCCTTGTCGGCCTCAGCCAAAGGAACCTGCCAGTACCCACTAGTCAGATCAAGGGTGGAAAAGTAGTTAGCAGATTTTAATGCAGCTAATGACTCCTCAATCCTAGGTAATGGGTATGCGTCCTTATGTGTGATGTGATTAATCTGCCGGTAATCTACGCACATTCTCAAGGTCCCATCCTTCTTTTTAACTAACACTAGAGGTGCTGCCCAGGGGCTACAACTGTCTCTTATTACCCCTGCAGATTTCATTTCTCTGAGCATGTCTTTGGTGGTTTGGTAGTGAGCTGGTGGTAAGGGTCTATACCTCTCTTTTATAGGTTGATGGTTACCTGTGGATATAGTGTGCTCTACCCCTTTGATCTGCCCAAAGTCTAACGGGTGTTTACTGAATATCTGTTCATATTCCTTCACTACCCGGTATACTCCATGCTTGTGACGGGGAGGTATAGAACTGGTGCCTACATGCAACTTTTGGCACCAATCCTCCAGCTTCTCTCCTGAGCCATTGCCATCCGCCTGACTTGACGGGTTCAAGGGCTCGACGGCTGTGATGTTGTTGTTATCAACCGTGTACAACTTAGCCATGGTAGCATACTTAGGTAATGTGATCTCATCTTCTCCGCAGTTTAATAGGCGTAACAGCACTCTCCCCCTGTGTACCTCAACCACTCCTCTAGCAGTGAGTATGGTCGGTCTACTATCTGAGTACACGGGTTCTACCAGGGCCTGATAGTCTTGCCCTTTAATGCCTATTGCGGCTCTACACCATACCAACATTTCAGTTTTGGGAGTAATTACAATGGGTATTGGATCACTTACTCGTACACTGCCGATCTCACCTCCGGAGATTTCTACCTGCTGCTTCAACATCAGGGCTTTGATCTCTTTGTGCAGAAGCCTCTGTTGTCCAGTTCCGGCGATTTGCTGCAAAACACTTAACACTTCGGAAAAACATTTCTCAATTACATTCATTCCTACCAGCATCACGGGTTCACGGTCTCGCCGGTTAACATCTATGATTATAATACCCTGGTTCTGCAATTCTACCTTCCCAACCTGAATATTCATCTCGCTAAATCCAACCTTTGGTATTACCTGTCCATTACTAGCCCATATATCAAAGTTAAAGTCATCTGGCACATTAGTAATGTCTGAATCAGCCCAGTACCTTTTATATAGAACATGTGGGATGGATGTTATTTGGGATCCAGTATCCAGCAGGGCACTAAAGGGGATGCCATCCAACACAATAGGGATTACCGGCTTTCCTCCCACGAATTTGTCATACCAGGCGGAGGGGCCTTGAGCGTTCATTCCTGGGGAGCGGCCCGCCTGCCCAGGGAATCGTCGTTTAAAGGACACTCACGAGCAAGATGGCCTGATTTCTGGCAACGGCGGCAAATGGGCTGTCCATCTGGTTGGTAGCGATCGCTGGGTCGTCCTCTTGCTGCTGGGTATCTTCTGGGCCTCATCCACGGACCATCCTCTCTGCTAGTCGCCAACTCGATCTTGGGTGCAGGTTTTGACTCTCGCAGTTCCTTGATGACCTTGGCCATGGAGATCACAGTGTCTGTCAGGGCATCTAGCTTTTGGTTGAGGGCTGCATTTGAGATATATTCCCCAGCCTCAGCAGCAGTCGCTGACATAGCAGATGTCGCTGGCGCTGCCGGCTGCTGAGGTGCTGCTGCAGTGTCGGGCACAGGTGTTAATTCTCGTGGCTCTTCCAGCTGCTGCAGACGGATAGCTCGATCTTTCAGCTCAGTAAATGTCATGTCAGGGTTCTGCAGCAGTATCATGCTTAACTGTCCTCGATGGGAAGGGGAATGGAGGCCCTCTATGAATTGGTCAAATAGCATTTTATCAGCCCCCGGGGCTAAAGCAGGTTCTGCCAGCTTAAGGGCTTTGAGTGCTTCCTGCAGGTTCAAGGCAAAGTCTCTGGCACTCTGTTTAGGTTTCTGGTGGCATGCAAAGAACCTCATCTTAGCCCGGGTATCAACAGCAGATTCAAAAGTTGCTTTCAGTCTGGCTGCTAGATGTTCTACAGTGTCCTTATCCGTGTCCAGCCAGGACGCGACCTCATGCCGTGCATTGCCCGTTAACTGTCCCATTATCATTCCTACACGCTGGGCTTCAGTGAGGGGATACATCACATAATATTCTTTAATCTTTTGCATAAAGTCAGTTAAAGTATTAGGCTCACCGGAGTATTGGGGCAGCCACATTGCCCCTGGAGTATACAGCATCAGGAATGGCATTATGGATGCTGTTCCTTGCGCCGCTGCACCGCCGGGTACTATCACTGGGTCCGGCGCTGCAGCTCC
This sequence comes from Allobates femoralis, assembly GCA_033576535.1. Taxonomy (NCBI): domain Eukaryota; kingdom Metazoa; phylum Chordata; class Amphibia; order Anura; family Aromobatidae; genus Allobates; species Allobates femoralis. The sequence goes on along the minus strand of JARQOC010000003.1, from coordinate 303,868,331 downwards.
ACCGGCTGCTCCGTTGCCGTCTTGTGCACCGGGCTGCGACATCTTGGGCCCCCTTAGTTAATATGCGCCCTCCGTCTTCCGCTTCCGTTCGGATGTCTATGGGAGGTTTCGGGGTGCAACAGGGATCTTCTTCCCCGCCGAATGTCGTCAGCACCAAGGGAGGAGGCTGGGTTCGCGCCAATGCAGGGTACCACCCCCTTTCTTTTACCGCGCGCCGTGCGCTCCAAAATGACGGATTCTCAAATATACAGTTCAGATGGTGCACAGGTTCCCATACTTTTGGACCGGGTAGATCCTGTTCGTGACGCCAAGTTGTGGAGCCCCCACGGGACGGGGGTACTCGGTACCGGACCCATCGGTGCCGGGGAAGTCACGGGTGGCTTGGTCCGGACCGTGTCCCTGTGCCCGCACAATAAGATGGGGAATATTTACAAGGGGATTTGTCACGGGTGACGCCACCCACTTGGTGCGGCCAGTGATGGGGCCGCCGCTGCCGCAGAACCTCCGGGGGTGATGTGATGGCAGCGGAGATGGTGTAGTTCCAGTGGGAAGAACTGTATCCCCCGGGGCAGTAAGGGTTAAAGTCTATTGGGGTTATAGATGGTGGAGACGGGGTTAAAGGACACACACTCACGTTTGGTAGACACTGGTGCACTTTTCCTTCTCTCCTGAGGCTGCAGAGCTGACAGGCTTGTAGCAGGGGGAAGCTCTCTGTGCTGAATCTGGAGCAAAGGTCGCTATCAATATACAGACTCACAGTTTTGCTGTTTTCCAAAGCTTTACTACTGATGTTACTGCAGATTATAGTCCACGGAGTCTGTAATGGGGCTGAGCTCTCTTCCTACCCTGTCCGGGGTCGTCAGCGTCCTTATGCTGCACTGTGTGTGTGTCCTGGCTGCTGCTATTAGCTGAGCTGCTGAGATTCCTCACGTCTCTCTCTCTGTATTCTGCTGGTACCACTTGGCTAAGCAACTTGAGTCCTCTGTGCTGTGCTGACCCCTCCGTGTTGCTTTGCTCTGGTACTAGGGCATCTAGAGATCCCACTGTCCCGGGATTCACTGTGCTGTGGGTGCCAGACACAGTACTGGATCCGGTGTCCGTTTCTGTGCGTTCTTCTGGGGCAAGTGAAGGTATCACTCCAGCTCCCAGACGTGTTTGTCTGTAGTTCTCCTGTTCCTCCGACCCTCACTAGGTCTGTACTAAGTTCTGCACTAACTCGTGCTCTTCACAGCCCTGCTCCGAGCTGAACTGCCCTCCTTCCTCATGGGCAAGAGTATATAAGGAAGCAGGTTGTGCTCCCCCTCTTGGCCCAGAGGTGCTAGTGTTTGTCAGTGTGTAATGGGGGAGAGAACCCATGTGATGTTATTGTGGCACATTAATCCATGGGGTGCCACACATACACACGATATAATGCCCCCGCTCACATATACACACATGCAAGCATGCACATACACACAAACATGCATACACGCATACACACAGTATAATATCCACACGCACATACACACATACACGCATGCACATAAATGCAAGCATGCACATACACACACAATCATATACGTACATACACACGTATGCACATATACACAAACATACACAAACCTGTGCATACACACATGCAGATACACACATACATGCAAATACACACATGCACATACATGCATATACACGCACATACAAACACAGTATAATGTCCCTACATGTACATACACATGTGATGCTCATACACACATGCAAGCACGCATATACACACACGCACATACACACATAAGCATGCACATACAAACATACATGGATAGTATAATTTCCCCACACACACACAGATACAGACACGTACATACTCACAAGCACATACACACACGCACATACATACACGCAAGCACGCACAAATACAGACACATATATACAGTTTAATGTCCCCATATATGCACTATGTGAGGTGTAGCGGTGTCGGGGAGGCAGGGAACCAGGCACGGACAGTTCTCAACTCACGGTTTATTGATCTCCGTCCGGTTACAGTCACCAAAACACAGATCCGGAGCGCAGCCGGCACACTTCACACCGCTTGGTGTATCTCCCGACCGCTGACAGGCTCTATCAGCCCCACCGGAGATAATCCCTTCCCGGGACCACTTCAACTTTCCTTCAGAGCTCCTCAATCAGGCTCTGCACTGGAGAGAATCTCACTCCAGACTCAAGGGACCACACCAGGATCCCTGCTTCCTCTTAACACATTCAGCTCAGGGAAGAGGAATCACATGTAACACCCGGGATGGAGTACGTCCTGCAGACCGGGAGGACGCACCCAGGGAGGCACATACCGGACGCAGCATACCGACCCGGTCGGTGCCTCACAACGCTCATACACAAATGCACATGCACACAAATACATGCAAGCACGATTATACATGCAAGCATGCACATACACACACACACGCAAGCACATACATACAAACACGCAAGCACGCACACATACACATGCACACACGCAAACAAGCACATACATGAACATACACACAAATACACACATACACACAAACATGCATACACATATGCTGATGCACACACATATGCACGCATATACACATACACGCATATACACACAGTATAATGTCCCCACACACACATACATATGCAGATACGCGCATACACACACATAAGCACATACTAAAACATGCAGATACACACAAACATGCATAACCGCACGTGCAAACACATATGCAGATACACACATACATACACATGCACACAAACATGTATAATCACAAACATGCATATACACACACAAATAATGCAACACACATGCACATACATACAAACATACATACACACACATGTATATACATACATATAGGCACATATGCATGCATGTACACACACAAGCGCATTCACACACACACACATACATTCACATACACACACGCATACCCACATTTTCACACACAACTACACGCACATGCGCATAATTGCACAGTGATGCATACACACACGTACAGTGCAGACCAAAAGTTTGGACACACATTCTCTTTCAAATAGTTTTCTGTATTTTCATGACTATGAAAATAGTAGATTCACACTGAAGGCATCAAAACTATGAATTAACACGTGGATTAATATACTTAACAAAAAAGTGTGAATCAACTGAAAATGTCTTATATTCTAGGTTCTTCAAAGTAGCCACCTTTTGCTTTGATTACTGCTTTGCACACTTTTGGCATTCTCTTGATGAGCTTCAAGAGTTAGTCACCGGAAATGGTTTTCATTTCACAGGTGTGCCCTGTCAGGTTTAATAAGTGGGATTTTTTGCCTTATAAATCGGGTTGGACCATCAGTTGTGTTGTGCAGAAGTCTGGTGGATACACAGCTGATAGTCCTACTGAATAGACTGTTAGAATTTGTATTATGGCAAGAAAAAAGCAGCTAAGGAAATAAAAACGAGTGGCCATCATTACTTTAAGAAATGAAGGTCAGTCAGTCCAAAAAATTGGGGAAACTTTGAAAGTGTCCCAAAGTGCAGTTGCAAAAACCATCAAGCGCTACAAAGAAACTGGCTCACATGAGGACTGCCCCAGGAAAGGAAGACCAAAAGTCACCTCTGCTGCGGAGGATAAGTTCATCCGAGTCACCAGCCTCAGAAATCGAAGGTTAACAGCAGCTCAGATTAGAGACAAGGTCAATGCCACACAGAGTTCTAGCAGCAGACACATCTCTACAACAACTGTTAAGTTGCAGCAGGCCTTCATGGGAAAATAGCTCCTAGGAAACCACTGCTAAGGACAGGCAACAAGCAGAAGAGACTTGTTTGGGCTAAATAACACAAGGAATGGACATTAGACCAGTGGAAATCTGTGCTTTGGTCTGATGAGTCCAAATTTGAGATCTTTGGTTATAATCACCGTGTCTTTGTGTGACGCAGAAAAGGTGAATGGATTGACTCTACATACCTGGTTCCCTCAGTGAAGCAGGGAGGAGGAGGAGGTGTGATGGTGTGGGGGTGCTTTGCTGGTGACACTGTTGGGGATTTATTCAAAATTTAAGGCATATTGAACCAGCATGGCTACCACAGCATCTTGCAGCGCCATGCTATTCCATCCGGATTGCGTTTAGTTGGACCATAATTTATTTTTCAACAGGACAATGACCCCAAACACACCTCCAGGCTGCGTGAGGGCTATTTGACCAAGAAGGAGAGTGATGGGGTGCTACGCCAGATGACCTGGCCTCCACAGTCACCAGACCTGAACCCAATCGAGATGGTTTGGGGTGAACTGGACCACAGAGTAAAGGCAAAAGGGCCAACAAGTGCTAAGCATCTCTGGGAACTCCTTCAAGACTGTTGGAAGACCATTTCCGGTGACTACCTCTTGAAGCTCATCAAGAGAATGCTAAGAGTGTGCAAAGCAGTAATCAAAGCAAAAGGTGGCTACATTGAAGAACCTAGAACATAAGACATATTTTCAGTTGTTTCACACTTTTTTGTTTTAACAGTTTAAAAACACAGTGAATACATGGCACACAGTACCCGATGTTAATGGGCATGAGATCCTGTTCGTGACACCAAAAACTGACCCACCCCAGGGCCTTGGAGTACCCGATCCTGGGCATTAATCAAAGGGGTAGTCATGGGCGGCCTGTGCCCGGACCCGTGGCCCTGCTGGTCGCTGAAAAAGGCGTTAAATAAAAATAGAGTCTTCATGACGCCATCTACGGTGTCCAGTGATGGCACCGGCACTGCTGCAGACCTCCGGGGATGATGGATAGGGCAGCTAGATGTTAATGCTCCCCGTAGGTGGAGCGGAGTCCCCGGGTCAGAGATGGATGACAAATAGGGGATTACTACACAGGGAGGCGGCTCTGCAGGTGGAGATGCTGGTACAGTCTATATGCAGGGCAGGATCAAGGGCTGTAATGAAGGACACACACACACTGGAGTTGTTACATTAGGCTGGTTTCACATTGCTTTTTTGTTAAATCCCATCCTGTCCAATGAAAATTGGACAGCATCGGATGCACTAAATCGGATGCCATCAGATGCCATCGGGGCGATTTTCTGACAGATCCGATTTAAACGGAACTCCGCCCACTGAGGGAGGGCTGGGTGGAGGGCTAGGGGAGGTTTTGGGAGGGGTCTGGGAGTTTGAGCATGCTCAATACAGAAAATCGGATCCAATATCGGATCCGATTTTCCATCCGATCCGATCCCCATAGACTACCATTTTATTTTAATCGGAATGAATTGGATCCGATTTGATCTGTTTTTTCAGTCGGAAACCAAAATTGCAGCAGACTACGATTTTGGATACTGAAAAAAATCGGACAGAATCGGATCAGAGGCAAATCAGATGCCATTAAGTGCAAATCCGATCCGATCCCTATTGGAGAACATAGGGCTAATTCGGATCCGATGCAGTCCGATTTTCATCGGACAGCATCGGATTTAACAAAAACGCAATGTGAAACAAGCCTTACCTTTACTGTTGTTGCTGGTTCAAGATAATATCCAAGGTACAGTCTGGTTGGTCGGGTGGCAGTTCAGGATTTCCACACCCGATGAGTTGTGAGGCCTCCTGTGTACTCTGTGTGTGTTTAAGTTCTGGCCTGACTGAATCCTGGCCCTGACCTATCCTGTGTTCCTCACTTGTATGGCAGGCAAGATGAACCTTCTGCTAGGCTAACTCCTCTGCGGCCCCGGCTCTATGTATTTCTGTGCCACAAATGCTGCCAGGAGCCTGAAGTCTCCCTGGTCCTCCGGTTCTCTCTGCTGGGCTAACTGGACTCTGGTGTCCAGGTTGCTTCTGATTGTCACTGGGGCGAACCGGTATGGTTCCTCTGCCCCACTCTCTTCCTCGCCTTGCTTCCGACCTTTACCCTAGGGTTCATTACACTGACTAGGCTTCCCTCTGGTGCAGGCCTAGCGCGGCATCGCTCACCAGGACGTCTTCACAGTCCCCCCTGGAACTACACTGCCTAACTCCTCCCCCAGGCCTGGATTTTATATGGGACCTTGCCTGCAGTTGGCAAGTGTAGGATACATGATGTGGAAATCCCTCTGTGCACCAGGTGTTCCTGTGGCAACTTACCCGCAGAGGAGCCATACATTTCCTGCAGGGTAAAAAATAGTCTGCAGCTCTCTGTGCACACCCTAAACTGGTCTTTCTCCCCTGAAAATTGGCAAGGAAGGTAAATTGTTGTTTTGGGAGAGACCAACTGCACATTAAAGATATAGGTGTCAAAGCTACTCCAGCAGCTGAGGTCTCTGGGAGACACCTATCACAGTAGATGACTCACTCTGCAACTTGGACCAGATACTGAACCACCTATATCAAATCTGTCACCTGATTGCACAGTGTATGAATAGGTCTATACTAGTGGGATGAAAAAATGTTGGACCAGTCGTAATGTGACGCTAGTGACCTCTTTTTGTTTTATTTATTGAAAACAGAAAACATATTGCAGAAAACATATTCCACATAAACAACACATTAGTGCACAGTTCTGTAAATCTGCCATGGAATCCGGTAACTTATCAAGTCCTGTAGTAGTTACATAGAAATAAGTCTACAACCCACATTGGAGTAGTCTATTGGACCATTACCATGGAAAACAAAATTTATAACATCACAAAGTGGCAAACAAATAACAAAAAAGATAGTGGACGATAGACACACAAAGAAAAATCAGGATACAGTAAGAAGTAATGGGGAGAGGAAGAGAGGAGGAGAGAAGTAGGGGAAAGTGAGGCATGGAAAGAGGCAGGGGCCTATAGTAAATTGTCCCAGCCTGCTCAGGTCTCCTCCAAGAGGGCCAGCTAGTCATCTGGCACCCTGAATTTCAGCCAGTAGAACCAAGTTTTCAAAAAGTGGTCAAGGGAATTACTTATTACTTATGTGAGATTGCCTATCAACATCACCTCATTGACTTTGGCCATCCAGAGAGTAGTTGTTGATGTCGTGGCTTTTTTCCACAAGAGGGGAAGTTCTCTACGTACTGAAGTGTCATAAAGCGGCATAGATATCTTTGCTGCTTTTTGACGGTTCAGTGCGTACAGAACTTTCAGAATAGGCATAACATGTGCTCCTACACAAATTTCATAGAAGAGGCAGAGAAGTCCCTGCTCTGGCTGCAAAAGTCAACAGGACTTCAAACAGTGTTTTTAATAAAGTTCTAGTTTTCAAACATTAATGCAGCCCCTCACCAAGTCCCACGATTTATACACATGCTCACGATACACATTAACATAGGGAACAAGCCCTGTTTCTGAGGTGGGAGTCGGGGAATTGGTGTATTTGGAGTGGATAAACCCACAGCAAGAATTCACATGCTGCAAATTTTTCGCACTAAAACACGCAGCATATCGTATTTTAGTGACACAATGCCGGCAGGAATAAGCAAAACCCATACGCTTTGCTGGGAAAACACGCTGCTGCAGATCTGCTGCTTATACGCAGCAGATCCAGGGGTATGTGCACACAGTGCTATTTTATGCATTTTTGCTTCGTTTTTGTCCCCTTTTGTCACAAACCCGGATACCTATCCTTCCCCCAGTAAAGTCCATGAGCATTCTGAAGTGTTGTGTGCACGAAGTTAATTTTTTTCCTTGCAGTTTAGGTGCAGATTGTGGTCAAGACCAAAGAATGAGCGTCAATTGTGTGCTGTGTTTTGTAGCCCTCCCAGCCATTGACTATAGAAGAAAAAATGCTTGGCATGAATCTGCACCGAAAACACTGGAAAAACGCATGCATTGGTGGGCTTTCCTGTCACAGGGTGCAGTTTTGCAGCTTATTTGCTGCACAAAATATCTGCAGTTTTTTTTAAAGTGATCTCATGCTTGGGTTGGATGATCAACATGTGTCATTTTCTAGTTTTCAATGAGCTTCAATTCATTTTTCACACAAGTGTATAAACAAATCAGCTGATCTTCATCCAGAAAACTCAGACAATATTTTACTCCCTTATCATCCGTATGCATTCCATATACTATCTGCTTTTGAACAGTGAACAGTAGCAGTTAATAATCATTTACTTGTACATTTAGTTTCCTATGTTAAATATTAGCAATGTAGCTGTAAAACCCAGGTGCGGTACCGAAGCTCCTTATCTGATTTTTTTTTTGCGCACCCATAGACTTGAATATTGAGGATCATCTGCTATTTTTTTCACCTGTAGATCCAATCAGTGAAAAACAAATTGCTCATCTGCACCACGTCATTGAACAAAATTGGTCTTAAGTGCTGTCTATGTGCTGTCCATTTTTTCACTAACAGCACTTGGATCAAAATATGCTCATATGAACATACCCTAAAAAGATGTTTGTTTTTCAATTTTTGTCTTTAGTATATTGGTAATTTATAACCACTGTGTGATTTCTAATATTGTGGTCTTATGAGCTAAAATATTTAATAACCAATCTTGGTTTTAGCAGATTAAGTGAATCTTATTATAAATTTAAATGACCAGTATGTGATACATTTAATCAGCATGGTTGGTATATTATTCACACACAGATTTCAAGCAATTAAAGGGGTTATCCAGCACTTTTGTGTTTTTCCTTATGGGCTAAGAACTAAAAGGCAGGTAGTTGCTAACTACATTCCTGCTCTGCCCAGCACCGATCTCTGCCGTCTCAGAGCTGTCACAGCCAGTGGCTTCTGGTGATGTCAGATGGACAGAGCACTTTCTCTTTCGCTCAGCTCTGTTGGCAGGGTCAATGTGATCCTGACTGACAGCCCGTCCCCTGCTACCTAACTGCAGGAAGTCGGCTGTCAATCAGCATGACGTCCGCAGTGGCACTCTGTCGACAGAGCTGATCAGAAGACAATAGGTCAAATGAAGCAGTAGAATCGCCAGCAGGAGCTGTCTGTGAGTACTCTGGGCCAGCAAAGATCAGCACTGGACAGTTAGAAACTACCTGCCTGTAAGTTCTTAGCCCCCCCAAAAAATGAAAAAAGTCCTGGATGACCCTTTAAGCTATGTTCTCACAATGAGTATTTCATGCATTTTTGATGCTGCAGATTTTCTGCAGCATTTCTGCCCCAATTAGCAATATTTAGGTCACTTACATTTTTTCGTTGGATTTTGCATTATGTTTTTTTACATGCTTTATCATCATTTTTCACATTTTTTGTCTTTTTTTGGTGTGTCTTAGGCTAGATTCACACACTGCGCATTTTTGAGCTTTTTTTTACAAGCGCTTTTCAAAAATGCGCAGGTGTGTATTGTCTGACAGCAAAGTGAATGTAAAATTCACTTTGCCGTTCAGACAGCGCGTATTTTAGCTCCGCGCCTTTCTGAGAGAAAGAGCCGGCGTAAAAAGAATTGACTTGTCAATTCTTTACGCAGCAGCGCCGACGCTTTTTCCCATAGGGGCCGGCGCTGCTGCATCTGATGTCACAGAGGGGAGAAAGAATCCTGCTTCCTCCTCCCCTCTGTGACACCTGTGACCACCCATTTGATTTTGCAGTGTATTAATATACACTGCAAAATCAAAGTTTAATAAAGACAAATGCATTAAAAATAATAAAGAATTAAATACTTACCTCTCCGACGGGTGTTCCGGTGTCCGGGAGCCAGGAGCCGCCGCTGGAATTGCACTGCCAGGACCTGTGGTGATGTCATAGGGTGTTCTGGTCATGTGATATGTATCACATGACCGCGAGCGGCCAATCAGCGCCGGGAACACCCTCTGACATCACCACAGGTCTTTTTCCATCAGTACATGGCCTTCGCACAGCTCCGGATGGCGCGAACAAGCCGGCGGAGAGGTAAGTATCAAATCATTATTATTTACAATACTTCTGGCTTTGCTTAATTTTGCTTTCGCAGTGTATATTAATACACTGCAAAATCAAATGGGGGCTGGCAGACAAGGCACAGAGGGGAGGAGGAACCAGGATTCTTCCTCCCCTTTGTGACATCACTCTCCTCCCCCGGCCCATAAAAAAGCATGCTGTCTGAACACCACTGCTTCTATTTTTGCGTTTTTTGGGCGGGTAAAAAATGCTGGTAAAATCGCCCATACAAAAAAAAGCACAAAAAAAGCACAAAAAAAGCGCTATGTGTGAACGTAGCCTTAATGTCTCTTTTTGGTATGTTTTTTAAATTGGATTTTCCTGATAGTAATCAGTATATGGAGAATATCCACAAATAAAATGCATATTTATTGCAAGAGGAATTGATATGCTGTGGATTTCAAAAACATACCGCAAGTGAGTTTACGCTGCATGAAAAAGGCACAATGAGCATGAGATTTCTAGACATCCCATCCACTTTACACTGCATTTTTTGCACTGCAAATATACATAGCGTCAAAATGTACCAAATACCCAATGTGTGAACTTAGACTTAAACTATTTTTGTTCTTCTTCAGAGTATAAAGTGCACTATTATTTGGATTACCTTGGAGATGGTTAGTGGTTGTCCATGCTCCAGTCCTCCTTTGAGGGAGAAACCCCATGGCGCTCCACCTTCAAGAGTCACTTGTAGGTATAGGGTGGTGACCGGTGGCTCTCCAGAGCATGGACTCTGATCCATTTTTTCTTGCCAATGTCACTCTTTCAGTACTGTCAGTCCTCATCTGTTCCAACGACCTAGACGGTATAGATAGAAATAAGCAGCCAAATCTCCATTGCACTCAGATTTAATGCAGACCTCAATCCTAGAGGGTGCTTCCTCTGCCCTCCAGGGTTGATTAAAAATGATGCTTGTCCATCAAGTCCTCTTCATTTACTAGTGTCTTTATTTCACTGGTGCATCCACAAAAGTAACCCATTAGCTTCATACAAGCAAAAACAAGGAACTTTTGCAACCATGCATGCAGAACGAGTGACATGTAAAGTAATGTTTGGTTTTGATTGATGATGCTGCTTCTCCAGCTCCCCCAGACTTACCATTATAATAGCCTATCTTTTCAGTTCATTGCATTCAAAGAATGAGATCTTTTCTCCTTTTCCAAGCTGCATGGTTTTCTTGAGAATGAGCTATAACTTTTTCCTGCTTGGAATTTTCACTTGTGCTTAGAATGTAAAATCTTATCTGTAGGCAAGGAACTCTTGCAGGATGTTTGGACAAACCAGAGA
>JARQOC010000003.1:303833359-303857156 GCA_033576535.1 Allobates femoralis | reverse complement strand
ATCACACACATTAAAAAACGCATGCAGAAATGGAAAAACGTGAGTCACTAAAAAAACTCATGCCAAGTGTGACCCCAGCCTTAGGCTGTGGTCACAGTTGACATGCGTTTTTTTTAGTGCCTTTTAAAAACTCATGCGTTTTAACATGCGTTTTGTCATGTCAGCATGAGTTTTTTAAGGTGTGTGATGGCTCCCTGCGTTTTTGGCTGCGTTTTTAAATCTGCACCAAAAAATAGTGCATGTACTATTTTTTGGTGCGTTTTTTGTAGAAAACGCATGCGTTTTTATAACATGGGCCTCTATGGAAAACACATGCAAAAACGCATGGTACATTAGTACCTTTTAGTGCCATTCAAAAACGCATGTGTCTTCCATTGGAGCCCATGTTAAAAAAACACATGCGTTTTCTAAAACGCTTGCGTTTTTTTAACATGGGCTCCTATGGAAAACGCATGCGTTTTTGAATGGCACTAATTGTATATGCATTTTTGCATGCGTTTCCCATAGGGCCCCTTATTAAAAAACGCATGCGTTTTTGGAAATGCACCAAAAACGCATGGTACAGTCACACATGCGTTTTTGCTATTAGGGCATGCGTTTTTTAACATGGGGTCCTATGGGTGCGTTTTTACATGCGTTTTTTAAAACGCAGGTCTCCAAAAACACTTGTAAAAAATGCTACTGTGACCCTAGCCTTATACAGATACAGTATGGATGGTTGATGGATGGCCACCATGTCCCAACAAGGCTACGACATCAGCAAGGAGGTGGAGGAGTCATGTTTTGGGCAGGAATCATTGGGAAACAGCTGGTAGGCCCCTTTAAGGTTCCTGAAGGTGTGAAAATTACCTCTGCAAAGTATATAGAGTTTCTGACTGACGACTTTCTTCCATGGTACAAAAAGTGATAACGTGCCTTCAGGAGCAAAATCATCTTCATGTATGACAATGTACCATCTCATGCTGCAAACAATACCTCTGTGTCATTGGCTGCTATAAGCATAAAAGAAGATAAACTCATGGCGTGACCACCATCTTCCCCTGACCTCAACCCTACAGAGAACCTTTGGAGTATAATCAAGCAAAAGATCTATGAGGGTGGGAGGCAGTTCACATCAAAACAGCAGCTCTGGGAGGCTATTTTGACATCATGCAAAGAAATACAAGCAGAAACTCTCCGGAGACTCACAAGTTCAATGGATGCAAGAATTGTGAAGGTGATATCAAAGAAGGGTTTGTATGTTAACATGAAACTTGGCCTGCTAGGATGTTTTGGAGTTAGGCTGGGGTCACAGTTGGCATGCGTTTTTGTAGTGCCTTTTAAAAACGCATGCTTTTTTACATGCGTTTTTCATGTCATCATGAGTTTTTTAAGGTGTGTGATGGCTCCCCGCGTTTTTGGCTGCGTTTTGAAATTCCCACCAAAAAATAGTGCATGTACTATTTTTTGTGCGTTTTGAAGAAAACGCATGCGTCTTTATAACATGGGCCCCTACGGAAAACGCATGCAAAAACACATGTACAATTAGTACCTTTTAGTGCCATTCAAAAACGCAAGCGTTTTCCATAGGAGCCCATGTTAAAAAAACGCATGCGTTTTTTTAACATGGGCTCCTATGGGAAACGCATGCGTTTTTGGATGGTACTAATTGTACATGCGTTTTTGCATGCGTTTCCCATAGGTCCCCATGTTAAAAAACGCATGCGTTTTTGGAAATGCACCAAAAACGCATGGTACTGTCACACATGCGTTTTTGCTATTAGGGCATGCGTTTTTTAACATGAGGACCTATGGGTGCGTTTTTACATGCGTTTTTGAAAACGCAGGTCTCCAAAAACGCTTGTAAAAAATGCAACTGTGACCCTAGCCTTAAATAGCTTTTTATTTCAGTGAATGTGACCTCCTAATGCAGCAAATTCAACAAATGAGCATTTTCAGTTCTTTCAAACATATCAAATGTTTAGAAACTCTACTGTGCCTAATAATTTGGAACAGTTTAATATAATTTTTGGGCTCCAGCGCTCACTACCACCTCCTCACTCACTTATAATGATGATTTCTGCTTATTTAATTCATCTAAAACATTTTATTGATAATAAAATAAATTTTACAGTATAAAATTGTACAATATCATAAAACATTTGTTAAAAATGTTTTTCTGGATTTTCTATCCTCTGATGACTCCTCAATGCCCGCTTTCATATATCTCAAATTATCAAGTTATGATATTAGTACGGCACTATTTATAATTATGTGATTATTAAAACTATTTAAATTCTTTCAAAATAACTTGTTCTTTCTATATTATGTATTTTTTCACTACATCTATGTAGATTTTACCTCATTGTTTATACTAAAAAGGGGTTAACTAATGATAGCTGCCCATTTACATTCACACCCACCAGATTCAGGCTTAGTACATATATTATGTAAGGATTTTTTATTACCAGCATTATGTTACTTTCTATTTTTTGCTGGTTTCATATATATTAGGTTCAGGGGCGGAACTACACTGGTGCAGCTGGTGCAGCTGCACCAGGGCCCCGACCGGCTGGGGGCCCCTTCAAGCCTGGAGGGGGGCCCCCAGCCGACCCCCGCAAGCCGCCGCCAGAGGAGAGGAGGGTCAGGCAAGGGAAGCAGAGAGCTTCCTGCTTCCCCTGCCTGATCCCGCCCCCCTCTCCTCTGCTCCTCCGGCTCCTAGAATACTTCCGCGCGGCTCCCAGGTAGGAGAGCATCGCGCCTGCGGCTCCCTGCGTTCCCAGCGGCACCCTCCCCCCCCCTTTCCGGGCCGCGCCGAGGGCCAGCGGAACCCCGCCCCCGGGCCGCGCCGACAGCCAGTAGCCCCGCCCCCCCCGGTCCTCTCCTGCACCAGGGCCCCCGGGGGTGACGATCCGCCCCTGATTAGGTCATATCTAGCATATCTTGTTTTTGATACCTTTATCTATATACCACATTAGTTAATTTCTACTCTATTGGAAACCAAAAAATTCTGCGTCTTTATTTAAACCGCTAGGTGCAAGCGTGTTTCATTCATAGATCCACCGTGTTTCATTCCTTGACATTTTGGCTATATGGTCTCCCCTCTCCAGTTTTTATTAATCTTCTGGATGGCTGTACATTCTGTTCCTTTAATAGATGATTGATGGTACTCTTTATAATGTGCACTGAGAGGATGTGCTATATAACCTTTCCTGATGTTTCGACATCCTAATTGATAGTGTTCTTGAGGTTCTTCCTACATACAACTTTCTGCACGGACATGTACTTACATATATATTACATATATAACGTTAGATGTACTGCATGTCAAATTTTCTTTTATTTGAAACGTTTTTGTTTTTTCCGTGTTGGAAAATATCTTAAATCGATTAATTTAATAAATAAATGATTGATTAATGTCTCTAGGGGGTGCCTAGTCCCCCTAGAGACCTTACACCCACTCAGGTGGGCTCATCCTGCTTTAATCAGTAATGTACAAAAGCGCCGGGCTCCACAGAGCTGCGCGCATGACCCCACAAACTGCCCCCCCCCCCCGTGTCGGTAGACCTGTCACTGCACCCCCTCTTATCTTTTCTATCTATCCCTTTTGCAGAATAAAACGATGTATTACAGTAGAGAATACAGGTTATAATTACATTTGTACCTAGTATGATATAGGGATCATTAGCATTACTGGCTTCTGCTACTACAAGGACCCCTTGGTTCTGCAATTCCACCCTCCCCACCTTTATGGGCACTTCCCTGAACAATCAATAAAATTTATTCTTTTAATATTATCCGGAAGTGGTAGTCCTTATATCTATAGCACTTCCCTGACCCCCATAACGGTAAGCGGTTCACCGTTTGATGCATTAAGGGTAAGGTCTATTTCAGGCTGTTTCAGTTCTGCATTAGCCCAATACTTCTTATAAAGGATATAGGGGATAGTGGTCACCTGTGACCCAGTGTCCAGCAGAGCAGGTGTCTGGATGCCATCCAGTACAATGGACAGAAATGGCCTCTGTCCGATGAAGGTCTTGCACCAGGTGGCTGGGCCAGTTGATCTAATCCTGAGGTTTTTCCCCGGCCCCAGGGACTGCCCGTTTAAAGGACAGCTCCTGGCGAGGTGACCGGTGTGGTTACAGTGGCGGCAGATAGGCTCCACAGCGGAGCTGTAGCGATCGGTGGTCCTCCCTCGGTACGCCGTGGCTTGATTCCCTCACATCCAGGGTACATCTTCTGGGCTGTCCGCAAGTTGAATCAGCGGCTGAGGCTTGGGTTGGGGTTTGGCACTGGCTGTTGGTTGCTCTGCTCTAACTGCTGTAATATGATTACTGGTACTGTAAGTGATGGGAGATATGTTTCAGCCAGGTTGATGAACTCTCTTATGTGAGCTGGGGCTGATTCAGCATGTCCCTCCCTCCCTGAGGTGTGGTCAGAGAAGTTAAATGATCACCTCTGTTTTTTTTTCTTTTGGTGTGGGTTTTGAAGTGCAGCAGAGCAGAGTGCAGCTCTGAGCCTAAGAATATGATCCCCAGTTTGATTGTGTATATGGTTTATGACAGAAATAAACCAGACGTTTACCCAGCAAGGCTTCCTGTGTCTACCTGGAATTGGCAGCTGTGAGTGGCTCTATCACACTTGGTGGAGAATGCGGGCATAGACCCCCAGGAAGCACCCGTATTCACTACAAATTACTTGTATGTCCTGGGTGACGGCAGCCACAAGCCTGCAAGCACAATCAGACGGCATGGAGGACCTGATTAAACACCTGGTGCAGATCCAACAGCAACAGCAGCAGCTGCAACACCAACAACAGGTGGCGCAAAAGGAAACGAATAAACTCTTGATGCAGCAGTTACAACAGCAGCGGGAGCAGCAACAGGAACTCCTGACTGAGGTACTCCATGCAAGGGCAGCTGGCCCATCCCCTGGTCCAGATGAGGATTCCCGCATCAGGAAAGCGGTAAGGTGGGCACTCCAAAAGATGACCCCGGGGGATGATGTTGAAGCCTTTTTGACGATTTTTGAGAGGGTCGCAGAGCGAGAAAAACTGCCACCGGGACAGTGGGCGGAGGTGGTGGCGCCATATTTGACGGGAGAGCCCCAAAAAGCATATTATGACCTGGCTTTACAGGTTGCTCGGGAGTATGGGAAGTTAAAGACTGAGATTTTAGCACGCCTCGGTGTGACTATGACTGTTAGAGCTCAGCGAGTCCATCAATGGGCCTATCATGAAAACAAACCTCCCCGCTCCCAGATATATGATTTGCTACATCTCGTGCAAAAATGGCTGCAGCCGGAAACCTCCACACCAGCGCAAATGGTGCAGCAGGTGGTAATGGACAGATTTGTGCATGCCCTCCCAAAGCCAGTGCAAACCTGGGTTGCTCAGGGTGACCCCCAGAATGCCGATGACCTGGTGGGACTGGTGGAGAGGTACCAGGCGGTGGAGAGTACCCTAGGGAAGCCACGGGACTTGCCAGCTACATATTGGGGGGTACAAACCGCGTCCGACACCCAAAGGAAGGGTAATAGAGCCACGGGTGGAGGGAGCCCGAGGTCACAAGGGGCAAGTGGAGGCATAACAAAACCACCAGCTGGTCCGTTAATCTGTTGGAGGTGTTAAGGCCCTGGTCATGTAGCCGCCCGTTGTCCCCTCACTACTGAGCGAATGGACTGTAGCCTGGGTCGGCGCTCCTCATATTATGCTTACCCGGTC
This sequence comes from Allobates femoralis, assembly GCA_033576535.1. NCBI lineage: Eukaryota > Metazoa > Chordata > Amphibia > Anura > Aromobatidae > Allobates > Allobates femoralis. The sequence goes on along the minus strand of JARQOC010000003.1, from coordinate 303,851,455 downwards.
TGCAGCATTGACATGGAACCCCGAGAGGGCCGACAGGGATGTCTTGTGGAAGTGAATGGGGCCCAAGTAATAGGACTATTGGACTCCGGAAGTTTGGTGACCCTGGTGAGGGCCACACTTCCCCATCGACTGATACCGGGTAAAAAGGTGGGTGTCCGCTGTATCCATGGAGATGCCAAGAACTACCCCTTTGCTATTGTGACCATAAAAACAAACTGTGGTACTAAGTCACATGAAGTTGGGGTGGTGGAAAACTTATTGTACCCGGTGATAATCGGGCGGGACTTTACTTTGTTTTGGGACTTGTGGGAAAAGGGGGCGGTATCCAAGGGTCCTGGTGAAGGACAGTCAGCCCACCCAGAGACAGTGCCGCTGCAGGAGGCAGATGAGTTTCCCCTGGGAGTATTGCTCGGTGAAGAGGATGAGCCGGAGTCCCATGAAGCCGACTTCCCGGAGTTAATGACATCCAGCGGGAATTTTGGGACTGCTCAAATGAGGGACTTGAAACTGAAAGGGGCCTTTGAAAATGTGACTGTTATAAACAGGGTTGCCCAGGAGCTGGGGGCTGACACCAGATTCCCTCACTTTGCAGTAAATGGAGAGTTGCTATATCGGATTACCCAGGTGAGAGGTGAGGTAATAGAACAGCTGATGGTTCCAGGGCTCTATAGATGCAAAGGATTAGACATGGCCCATTCTCATGTCCTGGGTGGTCACCTATGGGTAGATAAGACCCAGGAGCGGATCCTTCGGAAGTTTTATTGGCCTGGGTGTCATCGGGAGATTGTAGAGATTGTGCCCCACCTGCCAGTTGACCGCCCCGTTGCTCACTTCCGAAGTCCGCTAGTGCCATTACCAATTATAGAAGTGCCCTTTAATCGAATTGCCATGGATCTGGTGGGCCCCCTGGTCAAGTCTGCAAGAGGCCACAAGTTCATATTAGTAGTCCTGGACTATGCGACTCGGTACAAGGAGGCTATACCTTTGAGAAATTCCTCTGCTAAAACTATAGCCCTAGAATTGGTGCACATCTTCTCAAGAACGGGACTTTCAAAAGAGATCCTGACAGATCAAGGAAACCCCTTTATGTCCAAGGTTATGAGGGAACTGTGTAAAGCACTACAGATAGCTGAATTGAAAACCTCAGTGTACCATCCGCAGACAGACGGCCTCGTGGAGAGATTCAACAAAACGTTGAAGTCCATGCTGAAGAAGGTGGTTGAGAAAGACAGTCGAGACTGGGACAGTCTCCTACCATATCTGATGTTCTCTGTCAGAGAGGTTCCCCAGGCCTCAACGGGATTTTCTCCATTTGAACTCTTGTATGGTCGTCATCCTCGAGGTCTCTTGGACATAGCAAAAGAGACGTGGGAAGCGGAGGTGACCCCCCACCATAGTGTTGTGGAGCATGTCACTCAGATGCAGGTGAGAATCGCTGAGGTGATGCCTATCGTAAGAGAAAATTTGCTCTGAGCGCAAGAGGTGCAAGCAAGGGTATATAACCGCTCTGCAAGGGTGAGACAGTTCAGTCCTGGTGATCATGTACTGGTATTGATCCCTACAGTCGAAAGTAAATTCCTCGCCAAGTGGCAAGGGCCTTATGAAGTGGTCGACAAAGTGGGTGAGGTGAACTACAAAATTCACCAACCTTGAAGAAGGAAGCCCTATCAGGTATACCACGTCAACCTGCTGAAGCAATGGCGGGATAGAGACCCTATGGAAACCCCCTGTCTGGTAGGCAAGATGGAGGCCGACATCACCGAGGTCACAGTGGCGGACACACTGTCAAGGGCTCAAAAGCAACAGTTTCAAGAGTTGCTTCATCGGAACAGGGATATCTTCACAGACCTGCCGGGGTGTACCCAGGTTGTGGAACACGACATCCTGACTGAACCACACGTGAGGGTTAACCTGAAGCCGTACCGGATCCCTGAAGCTTGTCGAGAAGTGATCTCGAAGGAGGTGACGAGAATGTTGAAGCTCGGTGTTATCGAAGAATCAAAAAGTGGCTGGTCCAGTCCAATCGTACTGGTGCCGAAACCGGACGGATCATGGCTGTTTTGTAATGACTATCGCAAGTTGAACAAAGTCTCCAAGTTTGACGCCTATCCGATGCCTCGAGTCGATGAGCTCAACGAGAGGTTAGGACCAGCAAGGTACATCACCCCCCTTGACCTAACAAAAGGATTCTGGCAGATACCTATGTCACAGAGTGCCAAGGAGAAGATGGCCTTTTCTACACCTGATGGTTGTTTCCAGTATACACGGATGCCATTCGGCCTGCAGGGAGCCCCGGTCACCTTCCAGAGGGTCATGGACCGAATCCTAGCCCCCCATAAGAGGTACGCTGCAGCTTATTTGGACGACATAGTGATCTTTACCTCGGACTGGGAAAGTCACCTGCAGAAGGTCAAGAGGGTGCTGGAGGCACTGAGAACCGCGGCGTTCACAATTAACCCAAAGAAGTGTGCCATCGGGAAGGAGGAGGCCAGGTATTTGGGTTATGTTGTCGGTAGAGGCCAGATCAAGCCACAACTAAATAAAGTGGAGACAATCCAGAGTTGGCCACAACCCCTCTCTAAGAAGCAAGTCAGAGCCTTCCTGGGACTTGTCGGATATTACCGACGATTCATCCCGAACTTTGCTGTGAAAGCCGCGCCCTTGACAGACCTCCTTAACCCTCCTCTAGTGTTAGGGTCGTGACCGACCCGTTTTAGGTTTTAAATGCATACAAATTCTACATACATTTGTTTATTGCATCAAGACTTTTTGCCTTTATCAGGAACTTATTTTTAAACAAAATACAATAAATAACAACAAATAAACAAATTGGATCATAAATAACTGTTTTTAGGGTATCCTAGGGGTGATTTAAGACACGGGTCAAAACCAACCCGTTAACATAAGAAAGAGTAACAGAAAGCTAACACTAGAGGAAGGGCACGAAGTCCTTCATGGCCAAGTGGACTTCGGAAGCTGAGACGGCTTTCCAGGACCTAAAGTCAGCTCTGTGTAAACGACCGGTCCTAATGGCACCAGATTTCAGCAGGAGTTTGTACTCCAGACCAATGCGTCAGAGGTCGGGCTAGGAGCTGTCCTGTCCCAGGTAGTACATGGCGAGGAACATCCAATCCTGTACCTTAGTAGAAAGTTGTCGTCCTGCGAAAAAAACTATGCTATTGTAGAAAAGGATTGTTTGGCCATTAAATGGGAGGTGGACACTTTACGGTATTACCTCCTAGGGCAACAGTTTAGGCTGGTGTCAGATCATGCGCCCCTGACGTGGCTGAGGGAGAGACGAGGAAAGAATGCCAGAGTGACCTGGTGGTTTTTAGCACTTCAGGATTTCACTTTCCATGTTGAGCACCATGGGAATGCAGATGCCTTGTCTAGGTTCCCCTGTTTGGTGTCTGATGGTGCCCAAACCTCTGGCTTTGGGCAGAGGGGGGGAATGTGTAATATGATTACTGGTACTGTATGTGATGGGAGACATGTTTCAGCCAGATTAATGAACTCTGTTATGTGAGCTGGAGCTGATTCAGCCTGTCTCTCCCTCCCTGAGGTGTGGTCAGAGAAGTTAAATGATCACTTCTGTTTTTTTTTTCTTTGGGTGTGAGTTTTGAAGTGCAGCAGAGCAGAGTGCAGCTCTGAGCCTAAGAATCTGATCCCCAGTTTGGTTGTGTGTATATGGTTTATGACCGAAATAAACCAGACGTTTACCCAGCAAGGCTTCCTGTGTCTACCTGGAATTGGCAGCTGTAAATGGCTCTATCACACTGCATAGCATCCATTAGTTTAGAGATGTTTTTAATCATTTGGCGCATCTCAGCACTCATCTCAGCTCTCAGGGAATCATATTTGTCAGGCTGAGCAGATTGTACATTGTGCGTCGCTGCAGACACGGGTACTGGTTTTGGAGTAGCCTGCACCTCACCACTGCACCACCATTTACTTGCAGCTTCATGGATCTCTACCAGCTTTAACCCTTTGATGGCCATCTCTTTCAGGGTGTTAAAGTCAGCTTCTGGATTGCTCAATGACCACCAACGTACAGTATTACTGTCCTCAGGGGATAGCAGTCCCCGAGTGAATTGTTCAATGAGGAGCTTATTTTCGTCGGGGGCACTGGTGGGGCTGACATTTATGAGGGCGTGCAGTGCTTCTTCCAGACACCAGGCATAAGCTCTTATGTCATCCCCCGGCCTCTGGTAGCAGTGATGGAATCGCATACATATATCAGCCTTATTACACTCTTCGAAAGTAGCTCTCAGTTTATTGAATATAGCAGAGGCGGATTTGCGGTCCGCAGCAGACTAAGACGCACTTTCTTTTTCTGCTGCACCAGTTAACTGTCCGAGTACCACGGCAGTGTGTTGTTGGCCAGTCATTGCATACATGTCTAAGACCCTGTTGAATTTTCGTTTAAACTCATCCAATGTATTGGGGTGTCCGACATACTGGGGCAACCACTTGGCCCCCGGGATGTATGGGAGTGACATCGGCATTATGGGGGCGAGCGCACCCGGGGCGCCGGAGGTGCTGACAGTGCTACCGGAGGCAGCCATAGGTCTTTCAATGTAATTCCAGGGATCAGCGTACGCACAGTCGTCGTTGCTGGAGCAGGCCAACATGTTGGAGGCCTCCCTAGTGAATTACAGCCAGTCCTTGAAGAGTTAAACAGTTTGGGAGTTTCCAGACTAGTCCGCGGCACTCGGGAATGCTCGGCTGAGTGAGGGGCGGGTTTCAGTTTCGCGCTCTACAGGCTGGCACGCCCCCTTTCTTCCCGCTCTTCGGCGCAGTAATGGCAGCGTAGTTTAAACAGTCATTCAATACAGTCAATATCACGGCACACAATACCTGGTAATACCGGGCACGGGATCCTGATCGTGACACCAGGAAAGATAGGTCTAACGCCCAGGCTCTGGGGTACTCGGGTGTCAGGCTTCAGGGGTAGCGTCTGCTGTGTCACGGGGAATGGCGGCCGCGCCTGATCCCGTGTCTTGGGCCTATCTTTGAAAAGGCAGTGGTATTTACAGGGGATTATATACAGTTTTTTGTCGTGACGCCACCTGTAGTGTCTGGTGATTTGCACCAGTGCCGCCACAGCCCACTGGAGGTAGATGGTATCACGGCTAGGATGGTATAGTCCTCCACAGGTAGGACTGGTACCTCCGGGCAGCGTAGTAAGAAGGGGCAGCTTGAAGTGGAGCTGGGATTGTATAGGGAGTGTTGGAACAGTCTATGTAGGATTCTGGGAGTGGAAAAGAAGGATACACACTCACAGCAAAGTCTCTTTTACCTTTTACTGACGTTGAGCAGGTAATATTGTCCAGGGCACTGACGGGTGGACAGGTTGCACAGTGGATCCCCACAGCAAGTGGGTATAAGGCCTCCTTTGCTCTGTAATGGTGTTTGAAGCACAGCCTGCTTGCAGCCAGACTTGCCTCCTCTCTCTTCCTGACTGTAGTGTCTTCCTCTCCTCCTGTGCGGTCTCCGGGTTACCTTCTCTGAACACTGCAGCTTTGCCCTGCTGTGTCTGGCTCCCTCTCTTGACCCACATAGGAAATCGGGTAGCCAAAGCCTCCATGGTGTGACGGGGTTTTCTGTGGTCCTATAGTATCCCACAGGTGCGGATCTCCAATATCCGGTGGTTTCCTTTGGACGAACTCCCTCAAGTTCCTCACTCCTTTCTGTTCTATACTCCTTGCCTTCAGTCCCACTTAGGCTTGCGGGACGTAGAAGGGCCACTCCGGGTCACTGATTTGGACCTAATCGCAGCACCGACCACTAGGACGTCTTCGCAGCTCTCCTAGCATCTGCACACTCTGACTAACTCCACCCCAGCAGCAGTATTTATAGGGGATCTTGCATAAGGGCAGCAAGTTGGGCTCCCCCTACTGTGGCGGGGTGGAAGGTGTTGTATGCAGTAGGTACCTGCTGTGGAAACCCAGCTGTGCATTTAGAGAAGTCTGTGGCTACCTGCGTGAGCAGGGCGCCACAAGTGGCACCTTCGCAAGCCATGATCAGATTGTCCAGAAAGCAACACCCCCTTTGGGTGCTTCTATCATCCTCACCATTCCCGCACATCCCCCCCCGCCAACTGCGGAAGGGCTGCTCACTCTCAGGTACCTGCTGGGTTCAGACCCCAGCTGAACCAATACCAGGGGCCACTGCCACCACCGACCGCAGTTTCCGCTCTCCCTGCTGGCTGCAGGGAGGCTCATTACTCTCCTCCTCACTCTCAGAGCATGCAGTGCAGGTATGCTGCTCCTCAACCCGCAGCTGATTATGCTGCGGGCTCACACCTGCCAGTTGCAGGGAGGCTCCCTCATTAATTTAAGAGGCCCACAGCCGCCTAATCTAATGTGTCCTTTCCCACAGCCAGAAAATCACTGGGGACTGCCGCAAATCTAGTCCAGGACCTTGCAGGCTGCAACCCAGAAGTAGGCCTCAGGGCAGGAATGTCCTGTTCCTGTAAGCTACAGCTTTGGTGACTATTCTTCCCAGGGGCCGGAGAAGGCCCCGCAGGCATCGGGCACCCCTCCAGTGCCAGAGGGTCCCCAAGGGAGCGCCTAGAACGGATGGTGGCTCTACAAATTACCTCCGGGGAGTAACGCTCTGGTGGCCGGGACCGCCAAGCACGCATTGCGGGGCTGTCTGGTCTTGCTGATGTCCTTGGAGGCGTAGAGCAGGCTGCCCTCAGCTGCTCCTGTAATGAGATATAGAAATTGGTTGCGCCACGCTGCTTTATGTTTTATATCCACCCTCTGTTAAGTCACCGATACACTCACCTTTTCCTGTTGTGCTGTCCGCACAACAGGGGGGCTCACGTAGTGAGTGCACGGGGTCTCTCTCTGGACGGTGTGGAATTCTTTCCCTTTTTCCTCGGTGTCCGCCTGTGTAATTGCACGTGATCCCTCACGTGTTTTCCTCTCCTCTGTTAGGTTTGTCTTCTCCTCCGGAGCTGCTCCACCGCTCTCCCCATAGGGAGATGGATATGCAGGCAATGGAATAAAACGATGTTTGGGTGAGCGCTTGAGGAAGACGCCCTGAGCGTCGAAACATGTTGTGGGAGAGGACCTAGTGTGATTTGAACAATAAACTTACAGGTAAAATACTTGTTGAAGTGTAGCTGTCTTCATATCCCAGCGCTCACCCAAACATCGTTTTGCTCAGCTGCTCCTGGACTGCCTGGGCCCCAAGCAACTCTGACGCCTTCTGCATCAACTCCATCAAAGCGACTAGATCAGACATTTTCTGGATCCCCTTGCCTTCCTTATAACCCTCCATTAACCCATCACCCCAACTCTTCCTCCAATCCTAATTCCCACATGTATCCTTTCCTTAGCGATCCGTACTTTAATCCCTTCACTCCCACTGTCCAGATTGTTATGAGCTTGTTCGCCCCTAAAGAGTTCGCTGGCCCTCCATTACATTACGGGATCACAGCTGATTCTTTCCGTAAAAAACAATATTTCATTACTTGCTAAAAAACATCCAATAGATTGTAAATATTATTTGACCCTACAATCATTTTAAAGGGAACCTGTCATGCTAAAAATGATGTTAACCTGCAGAAATGGGGCAGGGTAATCAGGTTCTAAACTGCACAGTATTTCAGTACTGAGCTGGCTGTCAGTCAATGCTGGGGTGTGGTTACAGCGGACGCTCACTATGTAATGAGTGGTGACTAAAGCTGTGCAAGCCAAACCTCTATGACTGAAAGCCAAGGTGGCCGGGCAGAATATATCAAGTTCCCACTGGCAGCCGGGCTTTCAGTTCAATGGCTCGGCAGTTTTAGAATGCTATTAATCTGCAGATTAACCCCACATTTGTATGTTAATAGCATTTTTTGACATGACAGGTTCTTTTTAAGCGGAAAGCTAACTTAATATGGGTATTTTTCAAATCACTGCTTTGACAATGCCATATGAAAAATTTTATATACGGTATATTCATGCGCTCCATGATACAATTAGGGTGGTTTTACATTTGTGTTTCGCCGCGCAGTGGACACTGCGCATAAAAGTTATGGAATACGCAAGCGTATTGCGCACTCATCTATAAATGGAGTGCGCATTCGTGCGTAGTGACATTTTTGGGCATGCGTATAGGTGCGTATGCGTGCCAGCGCTCTAACTTCTGCGGCGGGGAAACGCAACATGTTGCGTTTTAGGGGTGTTGAAAAATGTGCAAGCTTCCGCATGCGCACGGATGCGGTTAAACCAGGCATAATTGTCTATGCGTACATAATCATATGCAAGGCCTTGCAGATGCCTGCGTTAGATCCGCATGCATATAAGCCAATGCGCATGCCCAGAAAGATATCTCTTGCGTACTTGTGGCGCCCCGCAAGGAGTGCGTCACAGGAAGGTATTGCATCCTAGCCAGAAGATGTAATATCTTCCATCTCGGTAATGACATTGTTAACACTCAGAGCTCCATACTCTACATGTACCTCTAGAATAGAGGGCCAATCAGGTCCTGGTGGGCGGAGTGTAGGAGTAGTGTGTGGGAGTAAAGTAAGAGAGGAGTAGGAGTCGTCAATAGGAATGTAACGTAGAAGCAGGGCTCTGCTCAGTTCCGTGCAGCCCAGAAGGTCACTTACCGGCTGGCGCCATTAACGGTGCCCTAGACCGGGAACGGGCAACTACTTAACGGGTCCAAATATACCCGTGCCCAAGAATAACCACCGGATCACTGGTTCCGTGGCAAGCAAGGCGTTCACCGCAGCTCTGCAAACCAGGGTGAAGAATCGCTTCCCAGAGGCCTCTCACCACAGCCGCAACTTAAGTTGTCTTGCCAGCAGGGACTCGCCACTGGGACACAGGACCTCAAGTTAGAATTCACTAGGTACCAACCAGAAGTCTCCCAAGTACCCTGACCTGGTATTCTAAGGCAACATCGGCAACCTGTCTAGTGAAGTTAGGAAAAGGAGGAACACCGCGGAGCTCTGAGCTAACACCAGTCATTACTGGGACCACCTGGTCCGTTACCTGTTGACTGTATACCTTGTACCATCCTATCGGTGACAGTAAATACCCGTTACAGAGGAATCTGGTGTCCGTGTCTCCTTCAGAACAGTATAAATCCACACTTTCAGCATTACTGAGCTGCCATACTCCATCTGGTGCAGCTCCTGGCCCCAGGGACTCAACCTGTGGGGGGCGTTCCATCTAGCTGCCGTACATCCCCAGGAGGCTTAAGCAGCGCCGGTGAAATCACCGGATACCCGCAAGTGGCGTAACGACAAGAATTAACCCCTATCCGTTCAAATCCCCGCTTTTTGATCTGACCACTGGGTCCCACAGCCTCAGGCGCGGAACCGTGATGGGAGATGCAACGCCCGAGACGTGAAGACCCGGCTACGGTGAGTCATACTTTATAACTTTTATGCGCAGCATCCGCTGCGCTGTGAAACGCAAATGTGAAACCACCCTTATAGCTGGAGTTTATCGTGTGCATTTAGGAACAAGGTAATATTTGCTCACTTTTTTCATGTCTACATTTCACATACATTTTTTTTCGCACCTGAGCATGATAACATGGCATGATAATGGTAGGGTTTCTGATTCACAGGAAGTGTTGATATCTTATTGTTTCCTAAACCCTTTCTATTCTTAGCCTCATATCATTTGGGTACTTGCTGTGTAGAATCAGCATGACTTGTTCTAATCCTCTGCTCACACCCTCTGCCTCTCACTCCCCCTCCTTCTCCCAATGTAGTTACAGTCTAATCTACACAAGTACTGGTGAAAGAAGGAATGTACTGATTTGTCTAACACTTTCACTTCCTATGCTAGGAGAAAATCCACCTGCAGAGTCTCTGGTTTGTCCAAACATCCTGCAAGAGTTCCTTGCCTACAGATAAGATTTTACATTCTAAGCACAAGTGAAAATTCCAAGCAGGAAAAAGTTATAGCTCATTCTCAAGAAAACCATGCAGCTTGGAAAAGGAGAAAAGATCTCATTCTTTGAATGCAATGAACTGAAAAGATAGGCTATTATAATGGTAAGTCTGGGGGAGCTGGAGAAGCAGTATCATCAATCAAAACCAAACATTACTTTACATGTCACTCGTTCTGCATGCATGGTTGCAAAAGTTCCTTGTTTTTGCTTGTATGAAGCTAATGGGTTACTTTTGTGGATGCACCAGTGAAATAAAGACACTAGTAAATGAAGAGGACTTGATGGACAAGCATCATTTTTAATCAACCCTGGAGGGCAGAGGAAGCACCCTCTAGGATTGAGGTCTGCATTAAATCTGAGTGCAATGGAGATTTGGCTGCTTATTTCTATCTATACCGTCTAGGACGTTGGAACAGATGAGGACTGACAGTACTGAATGAGTGACATTGGCAAGAAAAATGGATCAGAGTCCATGCTCTGGAGAGCCACCGGTCACCTCCCTATACCTACAAGTGACTCTTGAAGGTGGAGCGCCATGGGGTTTCTCCCTCAAAGGAGGACTGGAGCATGGACAACCACTAACCATCTCCAAGGTAATCAGAATAATAGTGCATTTTATACTCTGAAGAAGAACAAAAATTGTTTAAGTCTAAGTTCACACATTGGGTATTTGGTACATTTTGACGCTATGTATATTTGCAGTGCAAAAAATGCAGTGTAAAGTGGATGGGATGTCTAGAAATCTCATGCTCATTGTGCCTTTTTCATGCAGCGTAAACTCACTTGCGGTATGTTTTTGAAATCCACAGCATATCAATTCCTCTTGCGATAAATATGAATTTTATTTGTGGATATTCTCAATATACTGATTACTATCAGGAAAATCCAATTTAAAAAACATACCAAAAAGAGACATTAAGGCTCCGTTCACACATAGCGCTTTTTTGCCCTTTTTTGTACGGGCGCTTTTACCAGCGTTTATTACCCGCCCAAAAAAACGCAAAAAAAGAAGCCGTCCTGTTCAGACAGCATGCTTTTTTACGGGCCGGGGAGGAGTGATGTCACAGAGGGGAGGAAGAATCCTGCTTCCTCCTCCCCTCTGTGACATGTCTGCCAGCCCCCATTTGATTTAGCAGTGTATTAATATACACTGCAAAATCAAAATTAAACAAAGCCAGAAGTATTGTAAATAATAAAGATTTGATACTTACCTCTCCGCCGGCTTGTTCGCGCCATCCGGAGCTGTGCGAAGGCCATGTACTGATGGAAAAAGACCTGTGGTGATGTCAGAGGGCGTTCCCGGCGCTGATTGGCCGCTCGCGGTCATGTGATACATATCACATGACCAGAACACCCTATGACATCACCACAGGTCCTGGCAGTGCAATTCCAGCGGCGGCTCCTGGCTCCCGGACACCGGAACACCCGTCGGAGAGGTATTTAATTCTTTATTATTTTTAATACATTTGTCTTTATTTAACTTTGATTTTGCAGTGTATATTAATGCACTGCAAAATCAAATGAGTGGTCACAGCTGTCACAGAGGGGAGGAGGAAGCAGGATTCTTTCTCCCCTCTGTGACATCAGATGCAGCAGCGCCGGCCCCTATGGGAAAAAGCGTCGGCGCTGCGGCGTTTTTACGCCGGCTCTTTCTCTCAGAAAGGCGCGGAGCTAAAATACGCGCCGTCTGAACGGCAAAGTGAATTTTACATTCACTTTGCTGTCAGACAATACGCACCTGCGCATTTTTGAAAAGCGCTTGCAAAAAAACGCTCAAAAATGCGCAGTGTGTGAATGTAGCCTAAGACACACCAAAAAGAGACAAAAAATTTGAAAAATGATGATAAAGCATGTACAAAAACATACTACAAAATCCAACGAAAAAATGTAAGTGACCTAAATATTGCTAATTGGTGCAGAAATGCTGCAGAAAATCTGCAGCATCAAAAATGCATGAAATACTCATTGTGAGAACATAGCTTAAAGGGTCATCCAGGACTTTTTTCATTTTTTTGGGGGGCTAAGAACTTACAGGCAGGTAGTTTCTAACTGTCCAGTGCTGATCTTTGCTGGCCCAGAGTACTCACAGACAGCTCCTGCTGGCGATTCTACTGCTTCATTTGACCTATTGTCTTCTGATCAGCTCTGTCGACAGAGTGCCACTGCGGACGTCATGCTGATTGACAGCCGACTTCCTGCAGTTAGGTAGCAGGGGATGGGCTGTCAGTCAGGATCACATTGACCCTGCCAACAGAGCTGAGCGAAAGAGAAAGTGCTCTGTCCATCTGACATCACCAGAAGCCACTGGCTGTGACAGCTCTGAGACGGCAGAGATCGGTGCTGGGCAGAGCAGGAAAGTAGTTAGCAACTACCTGCCTTTTAGTTCTTAGCCCATAAGGAAAAACACAAAAGTGCTGGATAACCCCTTTAATTGCTTGAAATCTGTGTGTGAATAATATACCAACCATGCTGATTAAATGTATCACATACTGGTCATTTAAATTTATAATAAGAGTCACTTAATCTACTAAAACCAAGATGGGTTATTAAATATTTTAGCTCATAAGACCACAATATTAGAAATCACACAGTGGTTATAAATTACCAATATACTAAAGACAAAAACTGAAAAACAAACATCTTTTTAGGGTATGTTCATATGAGCATATTTTGATCCAAGTGCTGTTAGGCTGGGTTCACACTGCGGCAGCGTCCGGTCCGGGGCTGTCAGGAGTGACAGCCTGGACCGGAGTTTTGCTGCATAGAATACTATCGGGCTGCACGGAGCTGGATCGCACCTGGTGGTAATTATCTGCTATCCGGCTGCTGTGTCGCCGGATGAATCCTGCAGAAGTGGGGAATTGTCTGCCGACTCCAGAAACGGTGCATGCAACGTTTCTGGAGTCGGTAGACAATTCCCCACTTCTGCAGGATTCATCCGGCGACACAGCAGCCGGATAGCAGATAATTACCACCCGCCGCGATCCAGCTCCGTGCAGCCCGATACTATCCTATGCAGCAAAACTCCGGTCCAGGCTGTCAATTCTGACAGCCCCACACCGGACGCTGCCGCAGTGTGAAGGCACCCTTAGTGAAAAAATGGACAGCACATAGACAGCACTTAAGACCAATTTTGTTCAATGACGTGGTGCAGATGAGCAATTTGTTTTTCACTGATTGGATCTACAGGTGAAAAAAATAGCAGATGATCCTCAATATTCAAGTCTATGGGTGCGCAAAAAAAAAATCAGATAAGGAGCTTCGGTACCGCACCTGGGTTTTACAGCTACATTGCTAATATTTAACATAGGAAACTAAATGTACAAGTAAATGATTATTAACTGCTACTGTTCACTGTTCAAAAGCAGATAGTATATGGAATGCATACGGATGATAAGGGAGTAAAATATTGTCTGAGTTTTCTGGATGAAGATCAGCTGATTTGTTTATACACTTATACACTTGTGTGAAAAATGAATTGAAGCTCATTGAAAACTAGAAAATGACACATGTTGATCATCCAACCCAAGCATGAGATCACTTTAAAAAAAACTGCAGAAATTTTGTGCAGCAAATAAGCTGCAAAACTGCACCCTGTGACAGGAAAGCCCACCAATGCATGCGTTTTTCCAGTGTTTTCGGTGCAGATTCATGCCAAGCATTTTTTCTTCTATAGTCAATGGCTGGGAGGGCTACAAAACACAGCACACAATTGACGCTCATTCTTTGGTCTTGACCACAATCTGCACCTAAACTGCAAGGAAAAAAATTAACTTCGTGCACACAACACTTCAGAATGCTCATGGACTTTACTGGGGGAAGGATAGGTATCCGGGTTTCTGACAAAAGGGGACAAAAACGAAGCAAAAATGCATAAAATAGCACTGTGTGCACATACCCCTGGATCTGCTGCGTATATGCAGCAGATCTGCAGCAGCGTGTTTTCCCAGCAAAGCGTATGGGTTTTGCTTATTCCTGTCGGCATTGTGTCACTAAAATACAATATGCTGCGTGTTTTAGTGCGAAAAATTTGCAGCATGTGAATTCTTGCTGTGGGTTTATCCACTCCAAATACACCAATTCCCCGACTCCCACCTCAGAAACAGGGCTTGTTCCCTATGTTAATGTGTATCGTGAGCATGTGTATAAATCGTGGGACTTGGTGAGGGGCTGCATTAATGTTTGAAAACTAGAACTTTATTAAAAACACTGTTTGAAGTCCTGTTGACTTTTGCAGCCAGAGCAGGGACTTCTCTGCCTCCTCTATGAAATTTGTGTAGGAGCACATGTTATGCCTATTCTGAAAGTTCGGTAGGCACTGAACCGTCAAAAAGCAGCATAGATATCTATGCCGCTTTATGACACTTCAGTGCGTAGAGAACTTCCCCTCTTGTGGAACAAAGCCACGACATCAACAACTACTCTCTGGATTGCCAAAGTTAATGAGGTGATGTTGATAGGCAATCTCACATAAGTAATAAGTAATTCCCTTGACCACTTTTTGAAAACTTGGTTCTACTGGCTGAAATTCAGGGTGCCAGATGACTAGCTGGCCCTCTTGGAGGAGACCCGAGCAGGCTGGGACAATTTACTATAGGCCCCTGCCTTTTCCATGCCTCACTTTCCCCTACTTCTCTCCTCCTCTCTTCCTCTCCCCATTACTTCTTACTGTATCCTGAATTTTCTTTGTGTGTCTATCGTCCACTATCTTTTTTGTTATTTGTTTGCCACTTTGTGATGTTATAAATTTTGTTTTCCATGGTAATGGTCCAATAGACTACTCCAACATGTGGGTTGTAGACTTATTTCTATGTAACTACTACAGGACTTGATAAGTTACCGGATTCCATGGCAGATTTACAGAACTGTGCACTAATATGTTGTTTATGTAGAATATGTTTTCTGCAATATGTTTTCTGTTTTCAATAAATAAAACAAAAAGAGGTCAGTAGCGTCACATTACGACTGGTCCAACATTTTTTCATCCCACTAGTATAGACCTATTCATACACTGTGCAATCAGGTGACAGATTTGATATAGGTGGTTCAGTATCTGGTCCAAGTTGCAGAGTGAGTCATCTACTGTGATAGGTGTCTCCCAGAGACCTCAGCTGCTGGAGTAGCTTTGACACCTATATCTTTAATGTGCAGTTGGTCTCTCCCAAAACAACAATTTACCTTCCTTGCCAATTTTCAGGGGAGAAAGACCAGTTTAGGGTGTGCACGGAGAGCTGCAGACTATTTTTTACCCTGCAGGAAATGTATGGCTCCTCTGCGGGTAAGTTGCCACAGGAACACCTGGTGCACAGAGGGATTTCCACATCATGTATCCTACACTTGCCAACTGCAGGCAAAGTCCCATATAAAATCCAGGCCTGGGGGAGGAGTTAGGCAGTGTAGTTCCAGGGGGGACTGTGAAGACGTCCTGGTGAGCGATGCCGCACTAGGCCTGCACCAGAGGGAAGCCTAGTCAGTGTAATGAACCCTAGGGTAAAGGTCGGAGGCAAGGCGAGGAAGAGAGTGGGGCAGAGGAACCATACCGGTTCACCCCAGTGACAATCAGAAGCAACCTGGACACCAGAGTCCAGTTAGCCCAGCAGAGAGAACCGGAGGACCAGGGAGACTTCAGGCTCCTGGCAGCATTTGTGGCACAGAAATACATAGAGCCGGGGCCGCAGAGGAGTTAGCCTAGCAGAAGGTTCATCTTGCCTGCCATACAAGTGAGGAACACAGGATAGGTCAGGGCCAGGATTCAGTAAAAAGAAAATAGGGAGGGGGACAAGAGGCGCAATAGTGCCCTATCACTACTGACACTTATGTGTGATGGTGGTGCTGTGAAGCTGCTCACCTGGTCCAGTTGTGATCCCCACAACTGGTTTGAAGGCGTTTTTGGAATCTATGTTCCAGCTGCTGCAGGACCTCCACCGACCACTGGATAGTGGTTTGAATCCAAGAAATGATGGGAGTACTGGTGTGTCACGGTCCGCGCTGCTGTGGTATGGATAAACTCACCAAAGAGCCAAATGTATTTTCATCCTTTATTCCTCCTCTCTCCTACGCGTTTCAGCGCCACACCCGGCGCCTTCCTCAGGAATACATTTGGCTCTTTGGTGAGTTTATCCATACCACAGCAGCGCGGACCGTGACACACCAGTACTCCCATCATTTCTTAGGGCCAGGATTCAGTCAGGCCAGAACTTAAACACACACAGAGTACAGAGGAGGCCTCACAACTCATCGGGTGTGGAAATCCTGAACTGCCACCCGACCAACCAGACTGTAACTTGGATATTACCTTGAACCGGCAACAACAGTAAAGGTAAGGCTTGTTTCACATTGCGTTTTTGTTAAATCCGATGCTGTCCGATGAAAATCAGACTGCATCGGATCCGAATTAGCCCTATGTTCTCCAATAGGGATCGGATCAGATTTGCACTTAATGGCATCTGATTTGCCTCTGATCCGATTCTGTCCGATTTTTTTCAGTAGCCAAAATCGTAGTCTGCTGCAATTTTGGTTTCCGACTGAAAAAACGGATCAAATCGGATCCAATTCATTCCGATTAAAATAAAATGGTAGTCTATGGGGATCGGATCGGATGGAAAATCGGATCCGATACTGGATCCGATTTTCTGTATTGAGCATGTTCAAACTCCCAGACCCCTCCCAAAACCTCCCCTAGCCCTCCACCCAGCCCTCCCTCAGTGGGCGGAGTTCCGTTTAAATCGGATCTGTCAGAAAATCGCCCCGATGGCATCTGATGGCATCCGATTTAGTGCATCCGATGCTGTCCAATTTTCATTGGACAGGATGGGATTTAACAAAAAAGCAATGTGAAACCAGCCTAATGTAACAACTCCAGTGTGTGTGTGTCCTTCATTACAGCCCCTGATCCTGCCCTGCATATAGACTGTACCAGCATCTCCACCTGCAGAGCCGCCTCCCTGTGTACTAATCCCCTATTTGTCATCCATCTCTGACCCGGGGACTCCGCTCCACCTACGGGGAGCATTAACATCTAGCTGCCCTATCCATCATCCCTGGAGGTCTGCAGCAGTGCCGGTGCCATCACTGGACACCGTAGATGGCGTCATGAAGACTCTATTTTTATTTAACGCCTTTTTCAGCGACCAGCAGAACCACGGGTCCGGGCACAGGCCGCCCATGACTACCCCTTTGATTAATGCCCAGGATCGGGTACTCCAAGGCCCTGGGGTGGGTCAGCTTTTGGTATCACGAACAGGATCTCATGCCCATTAACATCGGGTACTGTGTGCCATGTATTCACTGTGTTTTTAAACTGTTAAAACAAAAAAGTGTGAAACAACTGAAAATATGTCTTATGTTCTAGGTTCTTCAATGTAGCCACCTTTTGCTTTGATTACTGCTTTGCACATTCTTGGCATTCTCTTGATGAGCTTCAAGAGGTAGTCACCAGAAATGGTCTTCCAACAGTCTTGAAGGAGTTCCCAGAGATGCTTAGCACTTGTTGGCCCTTTTGCCTTTACTCTGTAGTCCAGTTCACCCCAAACCATCTCGATTGGGTTCAGGTCTGGTGACTGTGGAGGCCAGGTCATCTGGCGTAGCACCCCATCACTCTCCTTCTTGGTCAAATAGCCCTCACGCAGCCTGGAGGTGTGTTTGGGGTCATTGTCCTGTTGAAAAATAAATGATGGTCCAACTAAACGCAATCCGGATGGAATAGCATGGCGCTGCAAGATTTTGAATAAATCCCCAACAGTGTCACCAGCAAAGCACCCCCACACCATTACACCTCCTCCTCCCTGCTTCACTGAGGGAACCAGGTATGTAGAGTCCATCCATTCACCTTTTCTGCGTCATACAAAGACACGGTGATTATAACCAAAGATCTCAAATTTGGACTCATCAGACCAAAGCACAGATTTTCACTGGTCTAATGTCCATTTCTTGTGTTCTTTAGCCCAAACAAGTCTCTTCTGCTTGTTGCCTTTCCTTAGCAGTGGTTTCCTAGGAGCTATTTTCCCATGAAGGCCTGCTGCAACTTAACAGTTGTTGTAGAGATGTGTCTGCTGCTAGAACTCTGTGTGGCATTGACCTGGTCTCTAATCTGAGCTGCTATTAACCTTCGATTTCTGAGGCTGGTGACTCGGATGAACTTATCCTCTACAGCAGAGGTGACTCTTGGTCTTTCTTTCCTGTGGCGGT
>JARQOC010000003.1:303807352-303833259 GCA_033576535.1 Allobates femoralis | reverse complement strand
CTGTGCTCGGATCAATGCACTTTATTTGAAAGAAGACACTGACCCACAAAGCAAGGACACACTGTTGACACGAACACGACCTCTGACTATGGGCACCTCGGCCATGAGGAACAGTCACTGACCTGTATGCAGGCGGCACACGGGCGCAGCCATGATTTACAGGAGGCGTGTGTAATGGAGGAAAGGGAGGAGAGAGGAGGGGAAGTGGCCGGGCTGGAGGAGGTGAAGGGTCCGGGCTGAAGAAGGAGGAGGAGTATGGGCCGGGCTGGAGGCCAGTAGACGAGGCTGGCGGAGGAGGGCTCAGCCATAGCGCTCAGTTGTGAGCCCTCGGTCCAGTCAGCACTCCGCAGCAGAAGCGGGAAATGTTACCTCTCACATGACTGTGCACTGTGTGAGGGCTCAGCCATATAGCGTTCACAGTCATCCCACAGTGCAGTCAGTCATCCTAGAAACACTGAGTCCCGGCCCTCACATGACTGCACCGTGTGAGGGCTCAGCCATATAGCGTTCACAGTCATCCCACAGTGCAGTCAGTCATCCTGGAAACACTGAGTCCCCTCACATGACTGCACCGTGTGAGGGCTCAGCCATATAGCGTTCACAGCCATCCCACAGTGCAGTCAGTCATCCTGGAAACACTGAGTCCCCTCACATGACTGCACTGTGTGAGGGCTCAGCCATATAGCGTTCACAGTCATCCCACAGTGTAGTCAGTCATCCTGCAAACACTGAGTCCCCTCACATGACTGCACCGTGTGAGGGCTCAGCCATATAGCGTTCACAGTCATCCCACAGTGCAGTCAGTCATCCTGGAAACACTTGAGTCCCCTCACATGACTGTGCACCGTGTGAGTGACTCACCGTAGCCGGGGTGTGCACGTCTCGGGCTGTTGCTGCTCCCTGTCACGGTTCCGCGCCCGAGGCTGTGTAGGCCCGGTGGTCCAGATCAATAAAGTTGGCTGAACAGATAAGGTTTGGTTATTCTTGTGACGCCACCTGCGGGAATTCCGGTGAATTCACCGGCGCTGCTTGGGCCTCCGGGGGATGTTATGCAGCAAGATGGGACGCTCCCCACAGGACGAGCGGGAGTCCCCGGAGCCAGGAGCTGCACTTGATGTTGTGAGGCAGCTTAGTTACTCTTAGCATGCGGAGTTAAACAGTTCTGAAGAAACACAGACAACAGCATTCTCTGTAACGGGTCTTTTACTGTAACCGGCAGATGATACAGGGTATACAGGTAACGGGTAACGGACTGGGTGGTCTCAGCAATGACTGGTGTGGTTTCAGAGCTCCGCGGTGTTCCTCCGTTCTAAGCTTATTCTAGCTGGGTTGCCGATGTCGCCTTTGTGTGCCATGTTCGGGTACAAGGGGGCTACTTCAATTTCCCTGCCGGTGTATACGTTCCGGTGTGAGGGGAGCCAGAGTCCTTTTAGTGGGTACTCCGCTGGCAAGACGGCTCTAATCGCGGCAGTGATGGGGCGCTCCTAAGAAGCAGTTCCTCCACTGCTGGTTTGCTGGTCAGCGATGAACGACTCTTCAGCTTCGGAACCAGTGATCCGGTTGTAGATGGGCGCGGGTATATTTGGACCCGACGGCAGTCGCCCAGGTTCCGGTTTCAGGGCACCAAGCATTGGCGCCAACCGGTAGGTGGTCTGCAGGGCTGCACGGTACTGTGCAGAGCCCTCTTCTACGTTCCTCCCCGACCACTTTTCTCCTTCCTCCTTCTTCTACATTCTCCTACACACTCTACTCCTACACTCCGCCCACCAGGACCTTATTGGCCCTCTATGCTGGTGATGCATGTAGGGTATGAAGCTCTGAGGTTAACCATATCACTGCTGAGGCGGAGAATATTGCATCTTCTATCAGGGATGCAATACCCTCCTGTGACGCACTCGTTGCGGGGCGCCACATGAGGGCTCAGTCATATAGCTTTCACAGTCATCCCACAGTGCAGTCAGTCATCCTGGAAACACTGAGTCCCCTCACATGACTGTGCACCGTGTGAGGGCTCAGCCATATAGCGTTCACAGTCATCCCACAGTGCAGTCAGTCATCCTGGAAACACTGAGTCCCCTCACATGACTTTGCACCATGTGAGGGCTCAGCCATATAGCGCTCACAGTCATCCCACAGTTCAGTCAGTCATCCTCACACAGGCGGGAAACACTTTCCTCACATTACTGTACACCGTGATAGGGCTCAGCCGTATTTATAGCTCACTCTCAGACAGCCGTACTGCTCAGCCGTCGGTACAGTCAGCAGCAGAGAGGTTTGGAGACCCGTTCTCCCATTACTGTGCACCATGTGAGGGCTCAGCCTTATAACTCACTCTCAGCTCTGTGCCCAGACATTCTGAGGATCTTGGAGCAGTTAACCCCTTCATGACCTTGGAATTTTTTGTTTTTTCGCTCCCCTGCTTCCAAAAGCCATAACTTTTTTATTTTGACATCAATATAGAGATATGACAGCTTGTTTTTTTGTGGGACGAGTTGTACTTTCAGATGCAATCATTTATTTTACCATATAGTGTACAGGGAAATTGCAAAAGAATTCCAAGTGCACTGAAGTTGCAAAAAAACTGCAATCACATTTGTTGGGTTTTTTATTCGCCATGTTCACTGTATGGTAAAACTGACATGACGGTGTGATGCCTCAGGTTGGTACGAGTTTGTGAATACCAAATATGTATACCTTTACTGGTATCTAAGTGGTGAAAAAAAATCACACTTTTTGCGCCATGTTCTGCGACCTGTAGCGTCCTCACTTTTCGAAATCTGGGGCTGTGTGATAGCTTATTTTTTGTGTCTTGAGCTGACGTTTCTAATGATTTTATTTTTGGGTGGATGTGAGGTTTTGATCGGCCGTTATTGCATTTTATAGCAATGTTGCGGCGACCAAAAAAACTTAAAGGGAACCTGTCACCTGGATCTAAGCCCCTACACTATCACTACCTGTCTCTGCACCTTCCTAGCAGCTCCCTATCTATCCCTCTCTGAGCTAAATCCGCCCTATAAAACTGCAGAAAAATAACTTATAACTTACAGAAGTCCCTGAGGCTGGGGACTGAGAAGGCGGCGCCAGGCTCCATTCAGCCCCTCCTCGATGCAGCAGCACACGCCCCGCTGGGCGGCCTTATTCTTTCTTCATCGCCGCCTCCTCCATTTGGAATCTGTGCTTTACACCTATCATGTTGTGGTGATGCGACCTCGATGTGTCCCCTGACTGAGACACAGCATATGGGAGATTGTATCTTCATATGGGAGATTGTATCTTCTGCTCGGTAGCAGCACACACAGGGTGAGCTGCTACTGGAGCTGAGTGCTGATTGAAAGCACTGATGCCCAGGTGTGCGGGTGAATAGGAGATGATATGAGCTGCCCTGGGCTGTGGGGAGGGGGTGGAGTGTGTCAGGACAGCAGCAGGAGCTGCTGGGACTGTATGAGGTTCTACTCGGCTGTGCCCCGGTGTAACAGCCCAGACTAACCCCCCCGACCAGAATATACTCGGGGTTAAAGTGGCCTAGGCCAGATTATACCCCTCCGTATACCACAGCAGCTTTAGATCAGGGCTCCAAGCAACACATGGGGGCCCGAGGCAGCACAAAGTGGCCCCAGGCAGCAGAAAGTGGCCCTACGCAACATACAGGGGCCCCAGGCAGTGCTAGGGCCCCAGGCAGTGCTAGGGGCCCCAGTCAGTGCACAGGGCCCCAGGCAGCAAAAAGTGGCCCCAAGCAGCACAAAGAGGCCCCAGGCAACATACAGGGGCCCCAGGCAGTACTAGGGGCCACAAGCTACACACAGGATCCCAGGCTACACACAGGGGCCCCATGCAGCATACAAGGACCCCAGGCAGTGCACGGGGCCCCAGGCAGTGCACGGGGCCCCAGGCAGTGCACGAGGCCCCAGGCAGTGCACAGCGCCCCACGGCAGTGCACGGGGCCTCAGGCAGTGCACGGGGCCCCACGGCAGTGCACGGGGCCCCAGGCAGTGCACGGGGCCCCAGGCAGTGCACGGGGCCCCAGGCAGCACAAAGTGGCCCCAGGCAGCACAAAGTGGCCCCAGGCAACATACAGGGGCCCCAGGCAGTACCAGGGGCCCCAGGCTACACACAGGATCCCAGGCTACACACAGGATCCCAGGCTACACACAAGGGCTCCATGCAGCATACAAGGGCCCCAGGCAGCACACAGGGGCCCCAGGCAGCACAAAGTGACCACAGGCAATATACAGGGGCCCCAGGCAGTGGGCCACCCGGGGCCACTTTGTGCTGCCTGGGGCCCCTGTGTGCTGCCTCTGGCCCCCATGCGCTGCCTGGGACCCCTTTGTACTGCCTGGGGCCCTTGTATGCTGCATGGGGCCCCTGTATGTAGCCTGGGACCCTGTGTGTAGCCTGGGGCCCCTAGTACTGCCTGGGGCCCCTGTATGTTGCCTGGGGCCACTTTGTGCTGCCTGGGGCCCCGTGCACTCCCTGGGGCCCCGTGCACTCCCTGGGGCCCCGTGCACTCCCTGGGGCCCCGTGCTCTCCCTGGGGCCCCGTGCACTGCCTGGGGTCCTTGTATGCTGCATGGGGCCCCTGTGTGTAGCCTGGGATCCTGTGTGTAGCTTGTGGCCCCTAGTACTGCCTGGGGCCCCTGTATGTTGCTTGGGGCCTCTTTGTGCTGCTTGGGGCCACTTTGCGCTGCCTGGGGCCCTGTGCACTGCCTGGGGCCCCTAGCACTGCCTGGGGCCCCTAGCACTGCCTGGGGCCCCTAGCACTGCCTGGGCCCTAGCACTGCCTGGGGCCCCTGTATGTTGCGTAGGGCCACTTTCTGCTGCCTGGGCCACTTTGTGCTGCCTCGGGCCCCCATGTGTTGCTTGGAGCCCTGATCTAAAGCTGCTGTGGTATACGGAGGGGTATAATCTGGCCTAGGCCACTTTAACCCCGAGTATATTCTGGTCGGGGGGGTTAGTCTGGCCTGTTACAACGGGGCGCAGCCGAGTAGAACCTCATACAATCCCAGCAGCTCCTGCTGCTGTCCTGACACACTCCACCCCCTCCCCACAGCCCAGGGCAGCTCATATCACCTCCTATTCACCCGCACACCTGGGGGTCAGTGATTTCAATCAGCACTTAGCTCCAGTAGCAGCTCACCCTGTGTGTGCTGCTACCGAGCAGAAGATACAATCTCCCATATGCTGTGTCTCAGTCAGGGGACACATCGAGGTCGCATCACCACAACATGATAGGTGTAAAGCGGGCGGGAGATTCCAAATGGAGGAGGCGGCGATGAAGAAAGAATAACGCCGCCCAGTGGGGCGTGTGCTGCTGCATGGAGGAGGGCAGAATGGAGCCTGGCGCCGCCTTCTCAGTCCCCAGCCTCAGGGACTTCTGTAAGTTATAAGTTATTTTTCTGCAGTTTTATAGGGCGGATTTAGCTCAGAGAGGGATAGATAGGGAGCAGCTAGGAAGGTGCAGGGACAGGTAGTGATAGTGTAGGGGCTTAGATCCAGGTGACAGGTTCCCTTTAATG
This sequence comes from Allobates femoralis, assembly GCA_033576535.1. Lineage (NCBI taxonomy): Eukaryota > Metazoa > Chordata > Amphibia > Anura > Aromobatidae > Allobates > Allobates femoralis. The sequence goes on along the minus strand of JARQOC010000003.1, from coordinate 303,827,747 downwards.
GAGGCGTTTGGACAATTTTTTCTGTTATGCAGTTTACGGCTCTCATTAATTGATATTATATCTTGATAGATCAGGCAATTCTGAATGCGGAGATACCAAATATGTGTATTTTTTTAAATTTTGTTAATACTTTTATTGTGAAAGGGGGGTCATTTGAACTTTTATGTTTTTTTTTTCTACATTGTTATAAAAACTTTATTCATTAACTCATTGTTATTTTTACACTGCCCCATAGAGAGGCACCCTGCTGCATCGTCTGATCGCTTCTGCCAGATACTGATGAGCTGCAGCTCATCATTATCTGGCAGAATCGCAGATGCTGAGTGGTTGGCAGTGCCTGCCAACCACTCGCCGGAAGCACTCCGTGACAGCTTCCGGGGTCAAGCCAGGACCCTGGGCTGTCACGTGAGCGCTGGAGATCCCGTGATACTATCGCAGGTTCTCCTCTGCAGGCAGGGAACGGAGCGTTCCCTGCCGCGGCACCTTTGGATCCCGTTGTCAGTGATTGACAGCGGGATCCAAAGGGTTATTAGCACCGATCCCGGATCCGATCGGTGCTGTTAGCTCGACATCTCAGCTGATGAGATCAGCTGAGATGTCGGGTGTTTGGTGTGAGCTCCACCCCGGAGCTGACATTAAACCCCCCTTACCGGCCCATGATGCTGTATAGGTCGTGAGGGGGTTAAACTCCAAATGCACCCCAAACACCCAGTGTGAAGAGACGGGTATGATTTGTGTCCTCACAGGCTTTTTCACAAGACCAAAGCTGCCAGGTTTATAAAAAGCTTCAGGAAAGACCAGCACCTTTTTCATAGTGTTTTTGTAGGTTATTCCCTAAGCATATTTTTTTTAATGTTGGTGTTTTTTGTGGAGTCTATTTTTTACTATTTTCCAATCATTTTTTTTTTCAACTGCATTCAACAATTAAAAACAACAAGCAGTTGTTCAAGCAAAAATGCTGACAAATCACTTAAGGTACCGTCACACAAGGAAATATCGCCGGCGATGTTGCCGGCAACTGAGGGGCGTGGCCAGGTTGCGGCAACATCGCCGGCGAGTTGCCTCGTGTGACAGGGCGATAATCAGGCGATGAATCGCCTGAGTCACATCGCCAGGTTTCCCAACAATGTTGGGAAACCTGGCGATGTTGCTCAGGCGATCCTGCCTGATCGCCCTGTGTAACGCGGCCACTTGCAATGTTGTGGGCGATTCCGCCTATATCCAACATTGCGAGTGATCGCTTGCTGGGTTGCTGGGCAACCCAGCGAGCGATAGCCGCGGCAACTAGCCGGCGACATCGCCGGTAAGTTGCTCAGTGTGACATCTCACCGGCGATGTTGTCAGGGATGCGCGCTCCCGCGATCCCCGGCAATATCGCCGGCGATATGTCCCTGTGTGACGGTACCTTAATGGATGCTCCCGATCGCCTTTCATCCTTTCAATTGAATAATGAAGTATGGAGTTTCTTCAAAGCAAAAATCCATCTGAGAACTAGGTGCACATGAGCTCTTATACCTGCTCAGGTTTGTTCTCTTCTTGACTCTTTGACGTCTTGACTCGCGGCATTCTTTAGGCTACTTTCACATTTGTGTTTTTGAATGCTGCGTATGCTGCGCATGCGTAAACGCATGCCAAAACACATGTAAACAAATGCATACGCAGCATTTTTTATCCGCATAAGCGTGCGCAACACATTGAAAAAATGCAGCGTATGCATTTATTGCGCATGTGTTCAATATTCCCAGGAGTGTTTTCTTGGACTTTCCAGACAGGCCACACCCAAAGGGCATGTCTTAAGGGAAATCTATAAATAGACTGCAGAGGAAATCCTCTTCTTTTGCTGCTGTATCCAGATGCAAGATGGATCTCGACATGGAGCGCTTCTATCGTAACCTGAATTTATCGCTGAAAATTACTTTTTCCTTCGCTGTGGCATGTGAAGAAGATCGCAGAAGAAAAAGACGGAGAAGACGTCATCGTTCCTGGCAACACCCCATCGTTGAAGTGCGAGAGAGCCGCGGAGCGTATCACTCATTGTATAGCGAACTTCAAGAGAACCTTGAGAAGTTCTTTGATTACACCAGGATGTCCGAAGAGAGCTTCGATGAGTTGCTGCGATGTGTCCGAGGATCGATCAACAGGCAGGACACACAGCTACGTCACGCAATTCCTGTGGAGGAACGGCTATTGGTGACCCTGCGGTACGCTTATTTTTAAAAACAAACACATGTCATTGGGCACAGGAGGGAACGTGCCTGGGGCGCCAGGTTGAGGGGGCCAGTGCCATCATTAACCCCTTCCCGACCTTTGACATTGTACAACATCATGAAAGTCGGTGCCTTCCTGACCCATGACGTTGTACAACATCAAGGCGGTTACCGTGGCACTGTTACTGCGGTAACCGCCATCGGGCCCCGATGCTCTGTGATTCCTATCACCTATAGAAGGGGTGGTCAGAGCCCCTTCTATAGGCTGGAGCACTGGAGGGGGCGAGTATCGCCCCCTCCAGCGCTGATATGGAGTGATCTGATCACTCCCCATCAGCTTCTTCAGCATGGCAGCGGTGCAGGCACTTGTGCCCACCACCGCCTGCTTCTGCCTGCCGCCTCTTCTCTGCAGCTTGATCCCCATGCAGGGGGATCAGGCTGTAGAGTAGCAATCTTACAGGCTGTCAGATTGCTTTCTGCAGCTTGATCCTTATGCAGGGGGATCAGGCTGCAGAGTAACGATCTGACACCACAGGCACAGTGATCCACATTGCAGTGAAGTGATCTGACAGCCCTGGCACAGTGATCACATAGTGGATCACTGTGCCTGGGATGTCAGATCGCTTCTCTGCAGCTTGATCCCCATGCAGGGGGATCAGGCTGCAGTGAAGTGATCTGACAGCTCTGGCGCAGTGATCCACTATGTGATCACTGTGCCATGGCTGTCAGATCACTTCACTGCAATGTTGGGTCACCTGACCCAAGCCACAGAGATCAAGTGATCTCTGAGACTTGGGTTTGAACAGTGATGCTGCACTGTATGGCAATGATCTGCCATACAGTGCATCATCACGGTGACACCAGAGACTGCAATAACAGGACACTTGATCCCTTGCTGTAGTCTCTGGATGTAGCAGAGACGATCGAGTGTCGTGGGACCTTTGTTGTGGGCTACATCAGGGGCAATCAAGCATCATGGGACCATCGTTTTAACTACGGATCTTTAAAATAAAGATGGAGTCACAATTTTGTTAATGTTTTTTTTTTCTCAAATAAAAAGATTTTTCTCTGTGTGGTGTATTTTTTTTTACTATTTACTAGAGATAACTAATGGCCGGGTCTAACATTGGCCCGATATTATGAATCTTGGGCTTAGTTCCAGTGGCCAAAAAAAGCTGGCATTAACTTCTTTATTACCCAGTTTGCCACCGACACCAGTGCAACTGAAAGAGTCTGGGTACAGCGACAGAAAATGGCGCTTCAATGAATGCGCCATTTTCTGGGCCGGCTGAGGGCTGCAATTCACAGCATGGGGGGCCCAGAACGCTTGGGCCTCTCCATGTTGAGGATTCAAGCTGCCTAGTTGTACCTGGCTGAACCAAAAATATGGCGAAGCCCTACGTCAATTTTTAAAAAAAAAATCAGTTCAATAAATTTAAAAAAAAAGGGTTTTGCTGTATTTTTTGTTGCCAGCCAGGTACAACGAGGCAGCTGGGGGTTGGTGGGAGTCCGTAGCTGCCAAGTTGTGCCTGGCTGGACCAAAAATATGGCGGAGTCCCACATAATTTTTGTTCTGAAATTAGTTCTATAAATAAAAAAGATGGGCTTCACTGTATTTTTGGTTGCCAGCCAGGTACAACTTGGCAGTTTGAGGGCTGGAAAAAAAAGTACTTTTTCATTTTTACGGATCGATTTGTTAAGCACCTGGGGCATCAAAGTGATCACTATGCATCTAGATAAGTTCCTTGGGGGGTCTAGCTTCCAAAATGGGGTCATTTGTGGAGAAGCTCCAATGTTTAGGCAAACAGGGGCTCTCCATACACAACATGGTGTCCACTAACAATTGGAGCTAATTTTCCATTCAACTTGTTAGTGGACACCATGTCGCATATGGAGAGCCCTTGTGTGCCTAAGCATTGAAGCTCCCCCACAAGTGATCCCATTTTGGAAACTAGACCCCTCAAGGAACCTATCTAGATGCATAGTGAGCACATTGAACCCCTAGGTGTTTCACAAATTGATCTGTAAAAATGAAAAAGTACTTTTTTTTTCACAAAAATTTTCTTTCAGCCTCAATGTTTTCATTTTTACATGGGCAACAGGATAATAAAATGTGTTGGGCAATTTCTCCTGAGTACACCGATACTTCATATGTGGTCATAAAGCACTGTTTGGGCACACGGCAGGGCTCAGAAAGTAAGGAGTGCCATTTGACTTTTTGAATGGAAAATTAGCTCCAAAAGTCAAATTGCGCTCCTTCCCTTCTGAGCCCTGCCGTGCGCCCAAACCGTGGTTTATGACCACATATGAGGTATCAGTGTACTCAGGAGAAGTTGGCCAACAAATTTTAGGATGCATTTTATCCTGTTGCCCAATGTGAAAATGAAAGAATTGAGGCTAAAAGAAATTTTTTTGGGGAAAAATTAAAATGGCCATATTTTCCTTCCAAGTTGCTTTAATTCATGTGAAGCATCTGAAGGGTTAATAATGTTCTTGAATGTAGTTTTGAGTAGCTTGAGGGGTGCAGTTTTTGGAATGGTGTCACTTTTGGGTGTTTTCTGTCATGTCAAAGAGACTTCAAATGTGATGTATTCACTAAAAAAATGGTTTTAAGCATAGAAATGAAATCCGGGCACTGACCTGTTAACAGCGTTACTTGTAGACTCCTGTGGCGGTGGCGTGCTGTGGAATCTCCTGTTGCTCAGCCAGAGTTCAAGACAATATATCCAAAGAGAAAAAGATGGCGGCACTCTGGACCCGTAGAAGCGGGACATCCCGCGAAGCGGTCACCGTCGGTCCTAGCACCTCTCTCCCTGTATCATGCACCTGCTGCTATAATTTTTTTATTAAATTAATCAGCTGCAAACTGGAATGCTGAGTGCCGCCATCTTTTTTTCTTTTGAAAAAAATGGTATTGTAAATTTTGCTGGAAAAATGAGAAATTGCTGATGAACTTTGAACCTTTATAACTTCCCACCAAAATAAAATTTTTGCACAAAATTGTGCTGATGTAAAGCAGACATGTGGGAAATGTTATTTATTAACTATTTTGTGTCACATAACTCTCTGGTATAACAGAATAAAAATTCAAAATTTAAAAATTGCGAAGTTTTCAAATTTTTTTGCCAAATATTTTATTTTTTCACAAATAAACACAAAAATTATCGACCTAAATTTACTACTAACATGAAGCCCAATATGTTACGAAAAAAAACAATCTCAGAATCGCTAGTATCCATTGAAGCATTTCAGAGTTATTACCCCATAAAGGGATACTGGTCAGAATTGCAAAAAAAGGCACGGTCAGTAAGGCCACAATAGTTAGAAGTATAGCATCAACCTCAACCACTAAGTAGGTGCTCAAGGGAAAAGAGTCAAACAGTATAATGTTTTAGCCCTGGCACACATCGCGTGAAAAATGAAAGAGGAAAACGGTAGATGCTTTTCAGGTTTTTAATTTTAAGTGCAAAGTGTGTCGTTTCCATAAAAACAACGTTTCGGCTCAGGCATGAGCCTTCGTCAGGAAGACAATCTACTGTATATACAGACTCATACAAAGCAGAGTATTACACATAGTTCTTTAATAACAGTATTATAACATTGCAAAAAAAATAGAGTAATAGTTTAGAGCCTCTTGTGTTCTTATATAGCTTCGGGGATAAGTGAAAATAAAATAGTGAGATTGCATATTGTGAGGTGCCTATATTTGGTGTTCTATGTAAGGAAACAAAGAGGAAAGGAAGAAAAAGAGTGAGTGAAGGAATGTATTGCTTAGAGAAGGATATAGTGAGATGAGAAAGTGAAAAGATGCAGGGTGTGAGGAGAGAAGGGAGGGCTTGTAGGATGGGGAACATAAAGAAGATCCAAAGAGAGGAGAGGGTTCAAGTGTCTTACTGGAAGGCAGAATGAAGTGGGATGAGATTCAATAATGGTATAGGATGAATCCTGTTGCTGTATGGAAGAAGATTGAATCAATATGCATATCTGTGAAGAGGGGATACATATGAAAAATAGGTCTCATCCACTTAAAGTCAATCTGGCAATCTGTCTAACAAGGTACCTATATCTACTACCATTCACTCAGGTATAAGGAGTTTCTTAGACTAATGCACCCCCTATACATTTCTATGCTACGTTCCAATAGGCACATAGTATATCCTAGAATCTGTTTCCAAACATAACGAAAGGGCTGCGATTACTACAGCACCAAGTAAGTGTATATAACAACTCCTTTAATACTATCCCCTCTTCACAGACATGCATATTGATTCAATATTCTTCCATAGAGCGACAGGATTCATCCTATACCATTACTGAATCTCATCCCACTTCATTCTGCCTTCCAGTAAGACACTTGAACCCTCTCCTCTCTTTGGATCTTCTTTATGTTCCCCATCCTACAAGCCCTCCCTTCTCTCCTCACATCCTGCATCTTTTCACTTTCTCATCTCGCCCTATCCTTCTCTAAGCAATATATCCCTTTCTTTAAATCTAAAAAAGGGAAAATGAGCAGCACTCACCAAATTGCTGTATGTGATTTTTAATCCATCACAGGGTTACAGGTGCAGAGAGGGAAGGGGTGCAGGGTCGGACAACAGTCGGCTGTTTCACACGATCAGCGCTTCAACAGGTCGCGTGAAACAACCGACTGTTGTCCGACCCTGCACCACTTCCCTCCCTGCACCTGTAACCCTGTGATGGATTAAAAATCACATACAGCAACTTAGTGAGTGCTGCTCATTTTCCCTTTTGTTATATATAATGGACTTGTGCTAGAGAAGAGCAACACCGAAGCCTAATTGTTGCATTTCTCATTGAGGAGCTGATTAGCCCACACCTGGAACCAGTGCCAATTTTTTCACTCTCTTTTTTTCTAAGTCTATCCCTTTCTTTACTCACTCTTTTTCTTCCTTTCCTCTTTGTTTCCTTACATAGAACACCTCACTATATGCACTCTCACTATTTTATTCTCACTTATCCCTGAAGCTACATATAGAGAACACTAAGGCCCCTTTCACATCAGCGGTTTTTTTAAATCGAAAATTGGCTCCAATTGTTAGCAGACACCATGTCGCGTATGGAGAGCCCCTGTGTGCCTAACCATTGAAGCTCCCCCACAAGGGACCCCATTTTGGAAACTCAAGGATTATATCTAGGGGTATACTGAGCATTTGGAACCTACAGCTACTCCACAGAATTTGATAACAATAGGTTGTCAAATTGAACATTTTCATTTTTTCACACAATTTCTCACTTTTAGGGCATGTGCACAAGATCCGGAGACACTGTGTCCTGGGCGTCTCCTCTCCTGCATTTTTTTGTATTATTTCTTTATTAAATGTAGGTACAACTAGGCAGCTGGGGGCTGGAATCCTCAGCGTAGGGCGGCCCAAGCTTTCTGGACGCCTCCCCTTCCTGCTTCAAATTGCAGTCTGCAGCCGCCCCAGAAAATGTCGCGTTCATAGAAGCACCATTTTCTGGCGCTGCATCCAGCTCTTCCAGCTGGCGTGTAGCGGTGGCAGACTGGGTAATAAGGGGTTAATGCCAGCTTTTTGGCAGCTAGCCCTAAGCCCGAGATTCCTAATGTCTGGCCAATATTAGACCGGGCCATTAGGAATCTCTAGTAAATAGTAAAGAATACACAAGACAGAGAAAAATATTTTTAACAGAAAAAAAACACAAACACGTATTTAGACTCCATCTTTATTATTCTGCAGTCCGACATAGTTCAGTGGGCGGTGATGTCCGATGTAGTCAAGTGGGGGTCCCATGACAATTCTCAGTGTTATAGCATATCGGGGCATCCCCCATATGCTATAAGAGAAGGCACTCTCCCAGGGAAATGATAGGTCATGAACTCTGAACGTTCATGACCCATCACAATCCAGGGGTCACACAGGGGCTAACTGATCTTCATGATGATCTCTAAAGCAGATCACCATGAAGAACACAATTAACCCCTGTGTGACCTCTGGATTGTGATGGGTCATGAACTTACAGAGTTCATGACCTGTCATTCCCCTGGGGTCACAAAGGGGATAACTGATCTTCTTGGTGATCTGCTTTAGAGATCATGAAGATCTGTTAACCCCTGTGTGACCCCAGGGGAGTGATAGGTCATGAATATACAGAGTTCATGACCTATCATTCACCTGAGAGTGCGCACACACAGCGCCATGCACAGAAGAGGAGGGAGAGACCGCCAGTGCCAGGATCGCAGGACCCCAGGATTGAGAATCGGGACCGGAGGCGGGTAAGAGAGAGGGCCTGGGGGAGCGGAGGAGGGGGGCTATGAGGAGCGGAGGAGGGAAGCTGGAGGAGCAGAGGAGGGGGCTGGAGGAGCGGGGCTGGAAGAGCGGAGGAGGGAAGCTGGAGGAGCGGAGGAGGGGGCTGCTGGAGATGGGGGGCTGTGGGGAACAGAGGAGGGGGCTGTGGAAAGCGGATGTGCGGGGATGGAGGAGTGGAGGAAGGAAGCTGGAGGAGCAGAGGAGGGAAACTGGAGGAGGAGTGGAGGAGGGAAGCTGGAGGAGCGGAGGAGGGAAGCTGGAGAAGCGGAGGAGGGGGCTGGAGGAGCGGGGCTGCAGGAGTGGAGGAGAGAGAAGCTGGAGGAGCGGAGGAAGAGGCTGGAGGAGCGGAGGGGGTCAGAGGCTGCAGAAAGTGTGGGGGGGCACCGGGGGATGTGTTACCCATGTGATCTGACTTGTTACATGTCAGATCGCTTGGAGCTGCAGGGGAGGTGGTGCGTTTTTACACGCGCCAACACCATTTTGAGATGCTCCGGGGAGGGATGGGGGTGGGGGGGATGATCTCCATTACCAGGGGTCTTGGATAGCTAAGGAGTTAATGCTTCACTTTGATCGGACATGTGTTTTCATGTCGGATTAAAGTGAAAGCATTTTTTACCAGCGGTGACATTTTTTTTAATGTTATGACCGGTAAATGGTGTTATCCGGTCATCACATTACCGGCACCGGTAAAAAAGCCCCCGATCCATAATCAGCAGGGTCTCAGCTACCTCCGATAGCTGAAAGCCCGGAGATTTTTGGTCACCGGGGGGCACTAGAGGCTTATTCCTGGCTGACGTCTACAGACGTGAGCCAGGCATAAGTACCCTTTTTTTCCAACGTCTCTAGACGTTAGGCTGTCGCTAATGGGGTTAAACTAGGGATTGGGAGGAGGGTATCCGTTGTATAGAAGGGGTAGATAGTGTAAATAGTGACCTGGGCACAAATAAAGAAATGCATGCGCAGTGCGGGACTTGAAGCTGACAACGCGGCGCGGCTGTAAATACGTCACCCGGCGCCGGGAATGACGCGGATCGCGTCATACAGCCCCACACTGAAGCCCGGACGCTATGGGAGAGCGGGGAGGCGCGCAGGGAGGCGCGAATTTGAATCTAGGATGAAGATCACGCCTGAATAGGCGTGATATGATGAAGAGGGGCAGCCTGGATGAGTGACTATGAATACCATAGTCACTCATTATCATCAGTGATGAGGTACTATAATAACGTTTTTATTCACTTTGACTATGTGCATTTAGGAGCTAAAAGGAGTGTAGGGAAAGTGTTAATATGCTCTAGGGACAGCTTTTAATAGGTTTAGAGGTGTTTTGGGGGTGACAAGATCCCTTTAAATAAATTCTGTAAAAAGCAAATCAAGGTAGCAAAGATTGAGACAGAGAGACTCATTGCCAGAGAAAGTAAAGAAAAGATCCCAAAATATTCTTTAAAGGGATCCTGTCACCCCCAAAACACTTGTAAACCTATTAAAACCTGTCCCTAGAGCATATTAACACTTTCCCTACACTATTTCTACCTCCTAAATGCAGTAAGTGACATTGACTAAAAACGTTTTATAAGTACCTGATTAGTGATGATAATGAGTGACTATGCTATTCATAGTCACTCATCAAGACTGCCCCTCTGCTTCATAGCACGCCTCCATAGGCGTGATCGTCCTCCTAGATTCAAATTGCAGCCTCCCCGCTGTGCCCTGTGTCGTAGGAGGCTGCAGTGTGGCTTGTGACGCGATCCGCGTCATTCCCGGCGCCCTGTGACGTATTTACAGCGGCGCCGCGCTGTCAGCTTCAAAATGCGCACTGCGCATGCCCAATGCGCATGCGCAGTGCGCATTTTGAAGCTGACAGCGCGGCGCCGCTGTAAATACGTCACAGGGCGCCGGGAATGACGCGGATCGCGTCACAAGCCACACTGCAGCCTCCTACGACACAGGGCACAGCGGGGAGGCTGCAATTTGAATCTAGGAGGACGATCACGCCTATGGAGGCGTGCTATGAAGCAGAGGGGCAGTCTTGATGAGTGACTATGAATAGCATAGTCACTCATTATCATCACTAATCAGGTACTTATAAAACGTTTTTAGTCAATGTCACTTACTGCATTTAGGAGGTAGAAATAGTGTAGGGAAAGTGTTAATATGCTCTAGGGACAGGTTTTAATAGGTTTACAAGTGTTTTGGGGGTGACAGGATCCCTTTAACTAGACAAATAGTAAGAAATTAAAAAATTATAGTGTTGGTCCCCTTAAAAATAATCTGGGTGAAATGGTGGATGTGGATGAGGAAAAAGCCAATATGCTAAATTACTTTTTTTCAACAGTATTTACACAAGAAAATCCCATGACAGACAACATGATCAGTGATAACAAAAATTCTCCATCAAATATCATCTGCTTAACCCAGCAGGAAGTATGACGCCATCTAAAAATAAATAAAGTTGACAAATCCCCAAGCCCAAGTGGAATACACCCCCGAGTCCTGTAGGAATTAAGTACCAGACAGACCATTAGTTCTAATCGGCGACAATGGGGCATCCTCTATGTCTGGAGGAAAGGTTTAATCATATTCACAGATGCGGATTCTTTACTGTAAGAGCAGTGTGACTATGGAACTGTCTGCCCCATGATGATGTAATAAGTGCGTCGAGCCCACTGGGACGAGGGTACTCGGTACCGGACTGTGTCTGCTACGGGGGAAGTCACGGGTGGTCCTGGTCCGGACCGTGTCCCGGGCCCTGGCAAATAAAAGGGTGTATTTACAGGGGAGAATAGTCTATCGTGACGCCACCCACTATATGCGGCCAGTAAGGGGGCCGCCGCTGCTGCAGAACCTCCGGGGACGATGTAGTGGCAGCATAGATGGTATAGTTCCTGTGGGTAGAACTGTATTCCCCGGGGCAGTGATGGTATAGTCTATAATACATATGGATGGTGGAGACGGGGTTAAAGGACACACACTCACGTTTGGTAGTCAAAGGTGCAATTCTCCTTTTCTCCTGATGCTGCAGCTTCTTCTAATCTGTGTGCAGAGCTGGCAGTCTTGTAGCTCTGCAGGTGGGAGCTCTCTGTCGCTGGATGTAGGGCAAAGGTTGCAATCAATACACAGACTCACAGTTTTGCTGTTTTCCAAAGCTTTACTGCAGATGTTGTTGCAGGTTATAGTCCACGGAGTCTGTAATGGGGCTAAGCTCTCTTCCCACCCTGTCCGGGTCATCAGCTTCCTCGTGTTACGCTGTGTGTGTGTGTCCTGGCTGCTGCTTCTAGCTGAGCTGCTGGGACTTCTCACTCTTTCTATGTGTTCTGCTGGTACCACTTGGCTAGGCAACTTGAGTCCTCTGTGCTGTGCTGACCCCTCCGTGTTGCTTTGCACTGGTACTATGGGCATCTAGAAATCCCACTGTTCCTGGATTCACTGTGCTGTGGGTGCCAGACACAGTACCGGATCCGGTGTCCGTTCTGTGCGCTCTTCTGGGGCGAGTGAAGGTATCACTCCAGCTCCCAGATGTGTTCCTCAGTCTGTAGTTCTCCTGTTCCTCCGACCCTTGCTGGGCCTGCACTGAGCTAACTCTGCTCTAACTGTGCTCTTCACAGCCCTGCTCTGAGCTGAACTGAGCTCAACCTCATGAGCAGGAGTATTTAAGAGAGCAGGTTGTGCTCCCCCCCCTGGCCCAGAGGTGCTAGTGTTTGTCAGTGTGTAGTGGGGAGAGAACCCATGTGGTGTTATTGTGGCACATTAACCCATGGGGTGCCACAAGTGATTCACTACTAAAATTTAACAAGGGCCTGGATGCCTTTCTTCAAAAATATAATTTTACAGGTTATACATACTAGATTCTTTGATAGGGCGTTGATCCAGGGAACTAGTATGATTGATGTGGAGCAAGGAAGGAATTTTTTTCCCCAATGGCTTAGTGTTGTCACATGGGTTTTTTTTTTGCCTTCCTCTGGATCAACATGTTAGGCTATGGGTTGCACTAGATGGACTTAAATCCACCTTCAACCCTAAAAACTATGAAACTATGTGGCAGCAGGAGCAGCTAAAATCTATGTGATCCTTGCCTGGGGGCTGGCGTAGGAAAAGTGGTACTCACTGCAGCATTAGCCTCTGGTCTCGAGATGTGTTCCCCCACGGCTGGTTCTGAGACATGGTCCTACTAGCGGGAAAAGCTCGGCTTCTCATTGCCCTGGGCAGCTGAGCGCATACAGCAACCATTGCTCCCTGACACGTGCATGCTGGGATGAACATCCTGGGGAATCCCAGAAGTGACACAGGTGCCTCTGTGCGACTCTGAAGTGTCCTCCCAGCACATGCGCAGACCGCCCATCTAAGATGGCAGCGCCGAACGACTGGGATCCAGAGGGGGAGGAAGCCCAATTCCCAGAGGAGGGGAAGAGTCTTTAAAAGGGACATTCTGTCTCAGCATAAATGGTGAGCATAATTTGCTTTTCAGTACAGCAGATGAATCCTTGCCTTGGTTGCAGCCCAGCAAGCCACGTCGACCCAGACAGCAGCTTACCTCCAGGAGGGGTGGTGGTACTGCTGATAGCCCTTCCAGCATGGCTAGTCGATGCTCTGATGTCTCTGCTGAGATTCCAGCTGGCCAAGACCTGCCTCCAGATTCAGTATTTATTGGTGGGTGAGTGATTTACGGGAAGATGTATAATAGTCTAGTTCAGACTAGTTGGAAGACTTATGAGCCCTATGTGATTCAGAAGAGGAGGCCCTCCTATGACTCTTCTTATACCTGTGTTGTTTAGAAAGGGCCTTCAGGGAATCCCTCATTTTCATCATCAAATTAATAAGGCTAGATGTGAAGCCAGAGGACTCTTCTGTAATGGTCTACTGAATACAGGCACTACATAAATCCTTATTGTAGTCAGATGATAAGGGGCCTTTACATAGGGTACACGATTTATGTTTACGCTTAAATAATTTCTTCCTAGGCTTCTCCTAAAAAAAACATAAGAGGACAAAAAAAGGGGGACCTTCAGTAACCATAGAGTCACCTTCCTCTGGTTCTTCCTTTCCTTCCTTCTCCTCAGATGAGGACAGTGCTAGCGGTAAATCATGCTTCCATTCTGCAGATGTGGACTGGCTAGTCAGAGCTGTCTTGTCTACTATGGGCTTGACTGAGACCAAGGGCCAAGAATGTATGCAGGACCTTATGTTCGGTGGTCTGGAGGGGAAGAAGAGATGGTTTTTCCCAATCGACAGCAGAGTATCTAGGGTCATTACAGATCAGTGGAAGAGGCCAGATAAATAGGTGCCCCTATTGTTCTCTCTTAAAAGAAAGTATCCATTTGAAGAGGAGGGTTCTGCCACCTAGGATAAATGTCCTAGAATTGACTTGACAGTGGCCAAGTCCTCCTGGAAATTCACCTTGCTATTTGAGGACTTAGGTACCATTAAAGATCAGCTAGATAGGAAAGCCAACAGTTTCCTTCGAGGCACCTGGGAATGTACTGCAGGGATATTCAGGCCTTTCGTGGTACCTGTGTAGCAAGGGCAATGATGATGTGGCTCCAACAGTAGGAAGGATGGTTCTCCCCGTCATAATATTCTTTCCTCATTGCCCTTGCTGCAAGTACTGCAGTCTTTATGGCAGATGCCTCAGCAGACTCCCTTAGATTGGCAGCCAGGTCTATAGCCCTATCTAATTCTGCCAGACGGGCCTTATGGCTGAAGAGTTGGAGAGGAGATTTACAACCGAAGTCTATACTGTGAGCTATGCCATTTGAAGTAGACTTCGTGTTCAGCAAAGTCTTTGATGATCTCCTTGAGAAGTCTACCAATAAGAAGAAAGGCTTCCCATCTTTCCCTCCAACTTGTACAAGCTGGTCCTTTCGGAGAATGCAATTCCTCTGGAGAAAAACCTCCAAAGGACCAGGATAACTGGCATGGCTCATGTAGGAAGACCCAGGGATTCATGTTCAAGGGTCCCTCTTCTAACACGAAAAAGAACCCACAATGACACCATCCTGCAGGTAGGCGGAAGGCTCTACCACTTCCTCCCTGCCTAGCAGAGGATTTCAGCAAGCAGTTGGGTGCAGAACATTATAAGACAGGGTTTGAAGCTACACTTCCATCAGCCACCTCGGGGGCCTCTAATACTAGTATCTGTCAGGTCCCATGAGAAATAGCATGCCTTAGAGGAAGACGTTTTGCATCTGGTGGAAAAGAATGTCCTACAACTTGTCCCAAAAGAAGAGGGCAGGGGGTTCTACTCTCCCCTGTATCTGGTGAAGAAGCTGGACAGCTTATTGCGCATAATTATCAATCTAAAGAAGTTGAATCATCACCTGCTTCAACAGTCTTTCAAGATAATGATAGCTTGGCAATAAAACTCCTGTATCCCAACTGCTACATAATAGTCCTTCACCTCAAAGATGCGTATTATAATTTCCCAATATTTCCAGGCCACCAAAAGTTTCTACGGATAGCTCTGCCAATCCAGAGGGAGATAAAACACTATCAGTACAGGGCTCTGCCTTTTGGTCTCTCCATGGCCCCGAGGATCTTCACCAAGGTGGTGGCAGACATGATGGCCCATATTCAGGACATGGACATCCTACTTGTGCCCTATCTAGACAACTTCCTCATTATAGGACGATCGGAAGAGGAAGAGTCCAGCTCAAGAAGTTCTTGTTAGTTCTGGAGGACCCGGGATGGCTTGTAAACCTTGACAAATCTCGGTTGAATCCGTCAACGTCCCAAATATGTCTGGGTCTTGTTTTAGATTCAAAGTCCCAGAACTGCCACCTCCCAGAAGACAAGAAGGATAGGGTCAAGTCTCTAGTCACTACAGGCCGTGTCCTTGGTAGGTTCCCTCACGTCCTGCATTCCGTCCGTTCTATGGTGTGAACTACATTCTTGCCCTCTTCACTGGGAGGTCTTGCACCAGCAACAAAGATTAGGAGACTGTCTCTAGAGCAAATTGAGTCTTTCCTATCTGGGAGTCCTGTGTGTATCCCCTACTTCAGATGTGATAACGACAAATGCCAGTGCCTTCAGTTGGGGAGCTCACATGGCAGGGAGAGTAGTGCAGTGCATCTGGAGTCCTCAGGAAAAGTTGTCATCATCCAACCTCAAGGAGCTCATGACCCTGCAGAAGGGTCTTCATTCGTTCCTTCCTTTCCTCAGAGGACAAGATGTGAGGTTCCTGTCAGACAACAGTGTCATAGTTTCATATATAAATCACCAGGGGGGCACAAGGTCCTATTCCCTAATGAAGGTCACCTTCTTAATCCTCTGGATGGCCCAGCTTCACCTATCTTCTTTCGCGGCCCTACATATCAGAGGATCAGAGAATTTGGCTGCAAACTGACCAGACATTCCTTACGACAAGTAGAATGGTCCCTGAGCCTTGCAGTATTCAGACAAATTATAGATTTATGAGTCATGCCATTTATGGATCTGTTTGCAAACATAGCCAACAAGCAAGGTCCCAAGTTTTGTTCTCTGAATCCGAGAGACATGCCTGTAGCGGTGGGTGCCTCCCAGATGTTGTGGACGTCAGATCTCCTTTATGCATTTCCACCTCTCATACTGATTCCCTCAGTTCTGCAGAAAATCAGGATGGATTGGGCCATGGTTAGTATGATTGCACCCTGGTGGCCAAAAAGACCCTGGTTCTTCTGGATGAAGGCGACAGCAGTAGCGGAACCCTGGCCCCCTCCGAACATTCCAGACCTACTCTCTCAGGGACCAGTGCTTCACCTTCAAGATCCTGATCTTCACTTGATGGCCTGGCTCTTGAACGGCAATTGCTCCTGAGTCGGGGGTTCTCCCAAGATCTAGTAACAACTCTTCTTGGGAGCAGAAAGCCAGTGACCACCAGACTCTATGGTTGCATCTAGAAGAAGTTCCTTTACAGTTCAGGTGCCCATCCAAATGGTCCTCCTCCTATTTCAGACATCTTAGAGTTTCTTCAGAGAGGATTGCCGATGGGTCTGGTGGTGAGTACCCTTAAAGTACAGGTCTTGGCTCTAGGGAGCCAATATAATTTTAATCTGCCAGCAGGTAGGTAGGTTAGTTGTTTTATTTCATCTTGTCAGAGGGCTACCCCTGTGTCCCATCCCTCTGCCTCACATTGGGATTTAAACCTTGTCCTTAAAACACTTACTAATGGCCCCTTTGAGCCTCTTCAGGAGTTTTCTCTTAAGGTACCTTTACACGCCGCAACTGCGGTGTAGCAACTGAGAGGCAATCGGGATTTCTGTCACGGTTGCCTTGAAATTGCTACGAAGTTGTGGCGTGTAATTGGGGAACCCAGTGGTGATTTTCGAAGTTGCTCCTGGTTGCAGTTTCAGAGCATTGTTCTAAAACCGGAGGCAACCCAGAAGGTGAATTGCTCTGGTTTTGGCGTGTGAACAGGCGATAGGGATGGAATCTGCGTCGCTTAGCGATTTCCCAGAAGCGTGCCACAGCATGCTGGATACTGCGCCCCATCAGCGATGATTGGTGGGGTTACTGTGTTTCCATTGGCTGTCCCTTCACAGGGCGCCATATTTAAAAAGCTGTCCATTCACACTACACAATTGCAATGGCGTCATGTATTAGCCAGCCTTCATGCGCAGGCTGGCCAATCATGACGTTATTGCGTTGGCTAATCAGCGTGTTTGGGGCGCGGAATACACAACTCTGTCACGCCTATGTTCTTGCGGCGCTGAACATATACACCCACATTCCCTTAGTGGTTGCGGCGTGTAAAGCGGCGACGGGATTCAATCGGATGTTTCCCGCAGGATCAGTTTCAACTTCCGGGGAACAACGTTCCCTTAGGTTGACGACGCAATTGCGGCGTGTACATGCGGCATCGGTGATCGATATCAACCGTCAAAAACGTGCATGCGCATGTTTTGTTGCCTCCGATCGCCGGTGATAGTTGCGGCATGTAAAGGTACCTTTAAGGTCCTTACACGGAAGGTTGCTCTCTTAGTGGCCCTGACCTCTGCTTGTAGGATTAGTAATCTTCAGTCTCTGTCAATTAATCCTCCCTATACCCAGATTTCAGAGGATATGGCAGTGTTAGTGCAGACTCTGCTTACCTTCCTAAGGTAGGAAGTGAAGAAGTTCCATAGGTCACAAGAGATCACACTTCCTTCCTTCTGTGATCCTCTGACTAATTCAAAAGAAGAGAAGCTCCACTCTTGGAAGGGCCCTATTGCAATATTTAGACAGAACTAGTGAGTGGAGGAAATCTCAGGCTCTATTTGCATCCTTTCAGGATGCCACTAAGGGTAATAGTGTATCCAAGACTACCTTGGCCTGATGAGCATGAGACGCTATATCCTTAGCTTACTCTTCTATTGGAGTGTCTGTCCCATCAGGGATTAAAGCCCATTTTACCAACTCTATTTTGACTTCCTGGGCTGAGAAGGCAGATGTACCCTTAGAGGGCCACTACCTGGTTGTCTCCTTCCACATTTTTTCTTCACTATAGACTTGATCTTTTCTCCACAGCGGAGTGTCACCAACAATGTCAGCGCCATCTAAGCGTGTGACAATACCCCCTCTTTTAAGAGAGTTCTCTGGACTCGACTACGGCATATCCGAAAGAAGTCCACATACCCTGAGAGACGAGATGTGAAAGATATTACGGGTTGCTATAACTGGGGTTAGGTCAAGGCGGTACAGCACAGGATTGCAAATGGCCGATATCCGAAAAGGTCCTACAAACGCGGAACCCGGAACCCCAGTAGCACGTCTCCACCTGACATGCTGGGACAACACCAACAAATACTCATTCACACTCAGATCTGGACCTGTACGTTTGTTGCCACACATGCGGGCACAGACAGTCTTAGGCATGCAAGTACCAGGCGCATCTCTCAGGACCCCATGACTCCCTCCCTTGGGACGCACTGTAGACATAACCACCCTTCCCCTGCCCCTCTTCCTAGGACGACGCCCAGAGGCACCAGGAGTCGGGAGCGTGGCATGCACTCCACACACCCACCCCCAGGCAAAATCCTAACCACCTTGAGCGAAGATGTCGGTGTAGCCATCACCAGCACGGTGGAGATGGAAGTGCCCCGGCAAGTACCCTCACAGGCAGTATCCCAGCGAACCACCTCCCGGGCCCGCCAGTCAATTACTCGGTTGTGTTTTCTCAGACAAGGGAGACCCAAGACAATGAGGGTTGGTAAATTCTCCAAAATGTAACAAGATAGGAACTCCTGGTGATGAGTTCCTATGCTCAAGTTCACATTATGCACCACTTGGGATAATACCTTCTGGCTGAGTGGAACTGAGTCAATGGTGAAGATAGGAATACGTCTCGCTAAGGCGCTACACACGAAGCCATGAGTCTGCGCAAAGCGAGAATCCATAAGAACGACTACGGCTCCGCTATCAACTAGTACCGGTATAGTCTCCGTTTTTCCATCTACCAGCACCGTGACAAAAAGCGTGAACGGAGACTTAGAAAAGAAGGAGATATAAGCCCTCTGGTCGTCTCCTTCTGAACGACCTGAGGTAGGCTGCGTCTGAGACTGCGTATGTGTCCCGGAGAGATGTGGACAAACTTTGATAAAATTATCAGTTTGTCCACAATAAAAACAAGCTCCGCCCACTTGACAAACTGCAACTACAGGGGGTTTACCACGAGGGCCTACTGCCCCCAACTGCATAGGTTCATCGTGTGGAGCCTCCTCAACAGGGATAGCCACAAGGGACAAAGTTGGTCTCAGTCTCTACCGCAAACGTCTGTCTACCCTGATGGCTAGGGACATCGCAGCCTCCAATGACTCAGGTGCGGCGTACTGAACCAGGGTGTCTTGCAGTCTAGTTGACAAACCCAGACAGAACTGACTCCTGAGGGTAGGGTCATTCAACAGGGTGTCAGTCGCCCACCTCCGAAACTTCGAGCAGTACTCCTCCACTGCTCGTGACCCCTGCTTGAGCTTATGGAGGTTTGACTCAGCAAGAATCACCCTATCTGGTTCACCGTACACGTAAGCCAGAGCAGCAAAAAACTCGTCCACGGACCACAGTGATGGTGAGTCGGTCGAGAGGGAGAAGGTCCAGGTCTGGGGATCCCCCTTAAGAAGGGAGATTATAATCCCAACCCGCTGTTCTTCGCTCCCAGATGAACAGGGCCGAAGCCTGAAATAAAGCTTACAGGCCTCTTTGAACACCAAGAATTTATCTCTCCCCCCAGAAAACCTATGTGGAATGGCCACTTTACACACGGCTACATTTCTAGCTTATCCACAGGTAACTTACTGGCTGCAGTGAAATCATGGAGACATTATTCCATTTGTACACAGCAACAAGATAGAACCATGTCTCCATGATTTCACTGCAGCCAGTAAGTTACCTGTGGATAAGCTAGAAATGTAGCCGTGTGTAAAGTGGCCAGAAGAGATATCTTGATCCCGAGGCCAGATAGCCACAACCTGCTGCAGCTGCTGCACCACCTGCGTCCGCAGACCAGTGACCTCAGCTGAGTCAGTCTGCATCAGTTGTGAGAAGGCATCTGCAGAGGATGTCTGAGACATAATGGCTCAGAGGAAAAAAAAATGGTACTTGGCTGCTGATAATGTCATGCTTGGGAGGTAAGGGAATCAGGTAACAGGGAGGTGAATTGGGTAAAAGGGGGTCAGGAGAGCCTAATCTGACCCTGATACTGGGGTCCCTTGCTCGCTCTGATCTCGGAGGTACCTCTGATGGTGAGGCGTTCCGAGCCGCCACCCTGTACCCTAAAACTCCTGATTAGCCCTAGGCTGAGGGCCTCTACCTCCACCCATGGGTCAGGAATCACAGGTTCTCCCAAGGAAAGACCTTTAGCCCAGCAGCAAAGCATCAGCACAGCACCAAGACCTAGAGCACATAGCTATCAGCAGCACCTGACAGAGGAGAGAGAAGGCTATTTAATAATCAAAAAAA